>SNQJ01S0164067.1:5057-21254 GCA_010110895.2 Picea sitchensis | reverse complement strand
TAACGTGGACACTGACTTCCTTTCAAATCTATCTAAACTAATGCATGAGAAGGGAGGATAACAGAAGTACCTTTTAATCGACGTTTGTCCCTGCACGCTCTGAGTTGCGCTCCAATCCTTTGCTCCTCGCTGAGGTCTATGGAAAAAACAAGATACGACCACTTCCTACTCTATTGACATTAGCTTGAAAACAGATCTATCAATAAATGACAAGTTCATGTAACATCAGACACAAACTAGAAAGAAACAGGCCAAGCGTGTCATATTAATGATAATAACGACAACAATACTTACAATCGTAGATGCGAATGTGATAGCTTCGTCAAGTCCTCTTCGTCTAACCCTTGCTTGAAAGATCCACAACCTGGATAAAAGCAGCTTCACTGATCACTCTCCTTTGGCTGACTGTAAGTTTCCTCCAAGATCATAAGTTTCACATGTTCAATTCTTCCTCAATCAGCTATGTTCCAACACCACTTATGAGATCATAAGTTTGGTGTAATTCTCCATTTTGCAGTCCCACTTATGGGATCATAAGTTTGGAATTCTCTATTATGCCCTCCCCTTTCACCATTAGAAAGCTTTCTTATATAGCCTTGGAGAGGCTTTAACCACTTGAGATATCCTTGGGGAAGTTGAGTATTTTCCTCCTTTAGTTGAGGATCTGCCCTAGGATCATGGCTAGACTAGGGATTCGAACTCAACTGCCTTCCACGAATGAAAAGATGCTTCCCCCATTCATCTCAACATCTTAACAACCGCCCAGAATAGGTAGCGCTCCCTCAAAAGGGCCATCAGAGCGTTGTAGCACTCCCTAGTAAGCTTTAGGGGGCGCCAGCGCTCTCAAAATCTATAGCGCTCCCTCAAAAGGACCAGGGGAGCGTTATAACGCTCCCTGACAGTGTAAGGGGGAGCGTCGGCGCTCCGAGATAGTGTAAGGGGGAGCGCTCCTCTCCAAAACTCAGTTTTTTGGGTTCTTTCAGATGGCAAAAGGTTTGCAAGCCTGTTGACTCATTTCTCCTCTTCCAAATCATATGTTTGAGGTGTTTCAAGTGTCTTTCTCATGTCGTTATAGGGACGACATAGACATCATGGCAGTATGCTCTGCGACACTTGTGAGCAACATGCGACACTTGCGACCTTGTGAGCAAAATGCGACACTTGCGACCTTTGTAATGACGACACTTGCGACACTATCAAAGTGAGTAATTTTGACGTGTAACAATGTGGAAGATCAAGATGGAAGATCTATTGGTAGACAAATATTAGTGTATCATGGTGGATCCAGGTACTTCACCTACAATAATGTTAGAAGAAGGCTAGAAAAAGTTGGACTGGAAGGCAAAGAGCACAATCCAATTGTGTCTCTCATATTTAATATTGTTGAATGTGTTAGGGGAAGCTACAACCAAGGAATTATGGGATAAGTTGGGGACTTTGTATCAATCTAAGTCCTTGGTAAAAAAAAAATCTTGCATAAGAAGATGTATAACTTGGGGATCAAATATGGAGACCCGGTGACAGATAATCTGCACACCTTCAATATGGTGGTAAGTCAATTATTATTTGTTCATATTAAAATTTCATATGGATATAAGTGTATCAGTTTATTGTTCTCTTTACCAGACTCATGGGATAGCATCATTGTGGACATACGTAATACCCCTAGGACAAACATCAATCGTACATATAAATGTAAATGAACATATAGGCTGGTGAGGAAGGATATTTTGGGGCAGGATTCCTTTGCAGTTATTAGGCCAAAAAGGCTAGATGCTAAAGGCCAGTGAGCCTATTTTTGTAATATGTAAACACTCATATTATTAATAAAGTACATCACTACTACATACCAAACCAAAAATGAGTATGGGGGGATAAAATCCACTAGGAAGGGAAAGGGAGGATAAGAGTCTAGGAAAGGGGCTAAGCTAGGGGAATTAATCCTAATGCAATATTATATTAGTATTTCTTAAAGAAAAAGTAATGGATATGAATATCTCCTAAGTTCTAAAGTAAGGATGAGGGAGTCCCTTTGGGTGCCAAGTTTATTAAAAGACACATGCATATAAATAATTGTAGACATAGTGATAAAGGGGGATCCATATTCAGTCCTTCACGGTGGTAGCGAGGGTATCCATCTTCATTTCTTCATGGTGGTAGTGGGGGAAATCATATCCGATGGTACTTGACTGTAACAAGGAGCATGTACTTTTGCTGGTTAGCTCAAAAAATTAGGTTGAA
Source organism: Picea sitchensis (assembly GCA_010110895.2). Classification (NCBI taxonomy): domain Eukaryota; kingdom Viridiplantae; phylum Streptophyta; class Pinopsida; order Pinales; family Pinaceae; genus Picea; species Picea sitchensis. Next base: position 19,013 of record SNQJ01S0164067.1, on the reverse strand, counting down.
TAAGCGGTTTTTTAGGCTCATCGGATTGAAGAAGTGGGTTGTCAAGTCCATGGAACGAAAGAAGTAGGTTGTCATACCCATGAGAATTCTCTCCAGGTGAGAGAATTGATGGGACTTGATTTCCTAAAGGTTCCAAAATGCATCTATAGAGCTCTGAGACTTCTTGTCTGACCTATTGTTGAAGCCTCAGAAGGGAAGTGGGGCAGCCAAAAGACTATTGAGCAGAAAAGGGGCACACTTCCTGGGTGGGACACACATGTGGGGAATGAGATATTCTAGGATGTTAGTTTGAGTAGGCACTTGTGTCTAAGTTTATATACTATTAATGAGACCTTGGATTGGGTCAGAAACCCTTTACCCTGGTGGATTTTAGCCCCAGCTTTGGGGTGACCCACTGCTAAGAGTTATGAGTAATGCGGTTTAAGGTTGGGAGGAATGTGGAAGGTCTGCATGCAGTTGGTGTTTATTTTTTGAGATAATTTTCATTCATGTGCTTATTTCAATTACTGTGTGTGTGGAATTATGAATTTCTGGCATGGAATCCTTGTTGTTAAATTCTATATACGAATTGTTATTGTTGCATTCATGTTTCTATTATTTCTACTTAACAATATTCATATGCAAAATTCCTTAATTAATGTAATGGTATCAAAAATTGTAATTTTTGCATGACCTGACCCATATTTGGTGGCTAGGTACATTACAAATTGGTATAAGAGCTCAATTTTTTTAAGTGGCATAGCCCAGTTGGTGGCTGGGTATGCTAAAACATAGATAGTAACACAAATAATTTATGTTTTGATGATGTGGTATCATCCTTGTTGTCAGAGGAGATGAGATGGAAGAACATGGAAGGATATAGTACAGATGCATTATTTGCAAGAGGATGCTCCAAGGAAATAAATATATCTAATTACTCAAGTGGGAGATCTAAATCTTAGGCTAGATGTAAATCTCCTGGAAACTCTATAAAGGTATGATGAAGATGTGGAAAAGAAGGGCACTACAAGAAGCAATGTATATCCAACAGAATTGAGAGAGGGAAGGGATCTGAAGATGCTCCTTCTACAGAAGAAAAAAACTCCTTGGAAGGAGGAAATGTGTACTTGGATTCATCAAGAACAGATGAAGGTCATGAGGCATGGATGGTTTACTCAGGCACATCCTTTCATATGACTCCCCATAGGGAGGGGTTTTGTGAATATGAAAAGTATGATGGAGATGATGTTTTCCTAGGTGATGACTTGACAACCAAAATCATAAGATGAGGAAAATTCAAGTTGAAGCTCATGGATGGAAGGATTATAATATAGCGTGGTGTTCTACACATCCTAGGATTGGCCATAAATTTGATTTATGTAAGAAAATTGGACGATGAAGGGGTAAAAGAACTGTTTGAGAAAGAAACCTATAGGATGGTTCGAGGAGCAATGGTGTTGCTAAAGGGAGATCGTATTGGAACTTTGTATAATTCATAAGTAAGAAATATTAGTGATGGGTGTAATAGTTCCACTGTTCCTGAGATTGGAGTCAAAAAAAGGAAAAAATCCTACAGTCTCTGGAGAAAAGGCTATGTTGTGGCATCAAAGATTGGGGCATATCAGAGAGAAGGGATTTCAACTACTAAATGGTAAAGGTGTGGTTGAAGGTATGCCAAACTTCTCTCTAGATTTTTATTTCTATGAACATTGTGTATATGGGAAGTAGAATCAATTAAGATTCCTTTCTAGTGCAATGAGGGAAGAGGGAATTTTATAGTTGGTGCACAATGATGTGTTTGGACATGTGTAAGCTCCATCACTGGGAAAATATATGTACTATGTCTCATTTACAAGTGAATTCTCGAGGGATGCATGTATTTATTTCCTCGGGAATAAATTTTAAGTTTTTGACAGGTTTAAAGAGTTTAAGGATCTCGTGGAAAATCAAATAGAGAAAATAATTAAGGTGTCTATGAAAGATAATGGTGGAGAGAAATATGAAAATGAATTCAAATATTTTTGTAATAAGTGTGGTATATCAAGGAAGGAGAATAATCCATACACACCTCATGAAAATGGATTTTCATAAAGGATGAATAGGATGTTGATGGAAAAGGCAAGGTGCATGCTCAATGGTGTCGGGTTAGGACAAGAATTCTGGGCAGAGGTAGTGGGTACTACATATTACTTGGTCAATCAATCACCCTCATCAACACTAGATGAAAACAATCCACATGAGGTCTTGAATGTAAAGAAAGCCTCTCTCAGACATCTCAAGTTATTTGGATGTGAGGCCTATGTTCACATTCAAAAAGAAAACATGAGTAAGCTAGATAAAAAAGATTAAAAGTGCCTCTTTATTGGGCATAAAGATGGTTTGAAAGGTTATAAGATTTGAAAGCCAAAAACTAAGAAGTTAGAGTATAGCTGAGATGTGGTATTTAGAAAAATCAAATATGTTGTCAAATAGGAAGTCCTACCAAAGAAGGAAGAACTCAAGAAAATAGAGTTTGAGTTGAAGGATGATGAATCAAACTCTACAGAAGAAGAAGATCCTCATACTCTAGTATTGAGGTGATCCGTTCGGGAAAGAAGACAACCAAAAAGGTATAATCCACATAATTTTTGTTCAAATTTTTCTTTGTCTATTACTAGTGATAATCCTAGAACTATTAGGGAGGGGGTGGATTCAAAGGATGGAAAACTATGGAAAAAGGCCATGGTTGAAGAAATGGTAGCCTTGGATAAGAATGATGCTTGGAATCTAGTGGAATTTCTGACTGGAAGAAATCCCATTGGAAACAACTAGGTCTTTAAAAAGAAGTTGTCTGCAGAAGGAAAATTGGAGAAACACAAAGCTCAATTAGTAGGAAAAGGTTATTCCTAGGTTGAGGGAATTGAATTTGGTGACATTTTTACTCATGTTTCTAAGTCAACTTCTATTATATTTCTTTTGTCTGTTGCTTCCGTGTTTGATTTTTAAGTAGAACAAATGGATGTGAAGACAATATTCCTATATGGGGATCATGAAGAAGAAATCTACATGATACAACCATAAGGATTTTCTATGAAGGGAAAGAAGGAGTTGGTACACAAGATGAAAAAGTCCCTATATGGGTTAAAGAAATCACCTAGGATGTCGTATAAAAATTTTGATACTTATATGTTGGGACTTGGCTTCACAAGGAGAAAAGTGGATCACTGTGTGTATTCAAAATTAATTAGTTATCATCTTATTTATTTGGTCTTGTATGTGGATGATATGTTGGTGATAGGAAACAACAAAGAGATTATCTAGGATGTGAAAACTCAGTTGTCCTATAAATTTGACATGAAGGATCTTGGTGCTGCAAATTTCATTTTAGGAATGGAAATTAAAAGAGATTGGGAAAACAAGAAACTCTAGTTAAATCAAAGGAAATATGTCGATACAATATTGCATAGGTTTAATATGCAGGAGTGAAAACCATTCAAGGTTTATAATCCGGTAGGTGTAAAGTTATCCATGGATTATTGTCTCAAGACATGGGAAGACAAAGAGGACATATCCTGTGTTCCATATGCAAGTGTGGTTAGTTTTTTGATGTATGAAATGGTTTGTACTAGACCATAAAGTGCACATGTAGAGGGAGTTTTGAGCAGGTATATGTCAAAACCAGGGAAGGAGCATTGGACAATAGTAAAGAGGGTTTTGATACTTATTTGCATCCACAAATCATTGTTTTCTAATTCCAGTTTGCATCCACAAATCATTGTTTTCTAATTCCAGTTAAGGAATTAGGGTTGTTGACTAATCTATGTCAATGGATTAGGGTTTTGGATTCTGTGAGATCCTATATGTATATTGTATTGTAAACAATGAATATGATGAATAAAATATTAGAGGTGCGGCTCTAAACATGTTGCTAGTTTTCCCAGTTTGGGCTTCTATGGTAAAAATCTCCGTGTAATGTTTGTGTGTGTGTGTGTGTGCCATTGTATATATATATTTTTATTAAGAATCTGTTTGCAATAATTAATTGTACAAGGTTAAGATCTACAAATATACCTCTACATTTTGAAAAGAGAGGAAGTAAATCCTAGTAGACCCAAAGACCCAAAACATTTTAAAAGTATGGTTATATATATATTTTCATATAGTTGACATTTATTATGGTCGTTATTTAGTTTAAATATCCACACATCATTTTCATACAAAAGTTGATGACCAAAGTGATTGGAATGCATCTAACCTTAATAATATTAAAGTTAAAACATGAAGAGACCATCCCCAACCACCTTGCATAGTTTTATAAGCTAATTAGGACTCCTTCCTAGTTATAAAACTATTTGTTTCACCTATTTAAAGTCATTTCGAACTGGCTAACACATTATGCCCATTTTATCAAGAAATTGGAAAATTTTGTGGCGCCACTAGCTTTAATACTTTATAAAGCTTCATATATGGGACCCCATGTTCTTCCAACTTTGATAAAGTTTGATGTGGCCATTCCATATCACTTCATTGGAACCCATGTCCTTCCAATTCTGATTAAGCTCTGATGTGGCAATTCCATCCTCATTTAAGCCAAACTACTATAAAAATCACTTTCTTAAATATTGAGTGGTCTTTTTTGAAGGTTTTGTAATACTTTTTAAGTCAAATTATAATGACATGGAGAATTGAGGCTTGGATTTAGAAATCACCCCGTTGTAATTCCCATGTGATCTATCATGTTACTTGAAAGGATTAATAGATTAGGGTTTTATAAACCTATAAAATACAATATCTTTAATAAACATCTTTGTCTTCATTAGAAATATTTTTAATGACCTAATTTTGATTCATTTAAATTGAAAATTAAATATTGTTTTGTGAAAATATGAATTATATAAAACTATTAATCATTTTTATTTGGAATTAAATGGAATTAGTATATTTGTTTCAAGTCGTAGTCTAAACGTTCTAAATTTTTGAATTTTCGACAACTAAAACCGAAATCCGGCAATGTAATTATTGGCCAAATCATGATTTTACATTGCTTAAATCACATTTTTCAATGCATAAATCAATTCAGCGCCCTCAAAAACCTGAGAACACCTGTAACATGTGATCTCAACCACTGAAATATGAAAATTTTGAATTTCCAACCAGATTTTACACAAAAGTCATCAGAAAAACTATCCGAAAATGGGTTAAAAAGTAGAACATTTAAAATACTATTTGTTTTTAAGCCAAGATGTTAATATCCATATCTATTGAAATAATCACGTGTGATTGCTTTCCAATAATATGAAATAGTCACCTTTTCCCAGTCAATGAATGAATTGATGTATTTAGAAACACATCTTTCAGTGATCAAGTATGACAAGGCACACTAAACTTCGCATGACATAATGACCTCTATCTACATTAGTATATTTTTTTTATTGCTAACATTTAATTCTTGGATTTAGCTTCTTATTTTTATCTAAGAACATAACTCATCTTGTGATTACTAATATTTAATTTTTATGATTGCTAATATTTAATTTTTGTTATTAATTCATTGGAATTTACTGTGATGACCCCAAACGTTACAATTATCAGTGAAACAGAAGTTCAAAGATAATTTTTTTTTTCTTCGCACACATAAATGTATGCTCAAAATGTAACATTTGTACACATATAGCTAGCGATCTTCAAGTTGAATCTCATCTCTAGAGCAAACAAACTTTCCTAAATAAGTGGTGTTATGTTCTTTCAAGTGTCAACACTTGTTTTTCAGTGGTTATTGTGTAGGATTTTCTCTTGTTGTGTTATACTAGTAACAAGTTGTAACTAGTTCTTCAATAGTATTTTAGGAAGATTTTGCATTTGTACCATTGTAACATAGTTTCCCTAAAATGATATGTATCTCTAGTTGACGTTCCAATTGTGCAATATTTTAAGATATACTTGAGAAACCGCATGATACATGATGACGCGTATTACTAAATAATTTGAAATTATTCCTAAATGGTTGTGTCCAATTAAACCCTTGAAAGTTAGAGTGAAAAGTAGTTTATAGTATTACTAAAGTTTGTACTCTTCTTAACTGGGGTAGGCACAAAAAGAGTTTCATTGAAACATAGATAATAACATATCCAAGAAATAGATATTTGTTTGAATTATTCAAGAAGTCAATACTCATAGTGTTTTGAAATTTATCTGGTAGTTTTTGGGATTAACAAAAAGGGTCCCTCAATATCATCTTCAAGGCACAACAACTTTTACAATTATAATTCAATTTATCAGTTTAATATTTATTAACTATTATAGTTGTAGATGAAACTTTAAAATAGGATAATAAATTTAACACTATATTCGAACTACATTACATTCAAACTAGAATAGTCATAATTATTAAAGCATGCATTTATTTTGTTTTGGTGAAAAAGTTTCACTAGTTCCCTTTTTCCAATGAAATTTTGGAAACCACTTTTTATTTGACTTAATATGACTTACTAGTTTTACCATAAGGGAAAGGAGTTAACAACCACTGATCTTTTAAATTGAAAAAGTGCCCAAATATTCAAATTTAAATCTCGCAGTTACATTAGATTCCACTCATAATGCTCATCTCTGAGTAATACCATTGGAAGCAACCAACACATAAAGGTTGTTGCCTATGTTGTAGGTAGAATTAGAGCCATTAATACTAGAGCACACCAACTATTAACATAAATACATGATGATCAACAAGAGACTAAGAATAAATTAATCAACAGATTCAATCCTGGGCAAGCAAGGAGTAGTACGTCTGCCGTATTAGATAGTGGTATCTCCAGTTTCTCGTTAATGCATGAGCCTCTCCGTGAGTGAATTATTCCGGCCAACCCTCTACCAGATGCTGAGATTCCATCTTCAATCAAAATTATATACTGTTAGAGATGGAGTGATTTGGTTAAGAGGATCATTATATGGTGTCCTCAATTAAATGGTTAGGAGGTAAATAAGAGGAAAATCAGATGAATAAATATAGTGCGACACAAAAAACGTCGTCACCTAAGAGTAAAAAACTATCAGTTGTTGTCAGAGTGATATTTCATTCAGTAAAATTAAGGGCATCTAGAAAGAAAATGTTGTCCAATTCATTGTATAAACAATTCATGGAGAGCAACGCCGGTATATAAAAACTATGCCCAACCGTGAATCTGAAGTGATGCAAAGTGGAAATAAAGTCGTGGTCTAAGGAGACGCAGATAAAAAATTCAATTCTATCAAAACAAAGCCATTTTGATCCATAAAAAAAATGCATGTGTATATAATAGCCATGTCACCCACGATTCTAATGCTATCCATTGCTTCCCAATGCCATATTAAATTCACTATCTAATTAATGTTAATAGGTAGGTGAACAATTACGAATCACAGGCATATTTAAAGTTATAACAATGACACCGCCTAATACCGAGCGTATAATAAAGAAAATCAACCCATAATTAGGAAACATATCACTGGGAAAAAATGCTATCAAGTAAAAATATAAAGCAGAGGGAAAACACATGTCAGGGGGTCAACACCATGTAAAAATTCTCCATGTAATAAAGGTGATGATTTATAGTTTAGCAAGATAAGATCACAGAGTAATCCACGCCTATCTCCCAACCATTAATAAAATCGCCATTAAAACTTATGCTACCAAATGCTACCAAAGATAGTAGGCTATCTATTAAACACATCATAAAATTCGTTAGCTAAAATAATGTATATACTGAGATCACTGTAAAAGGAGGAGGAAAATCATTGTGCAGGGAGGACGATTCACTGTGCAAAAGAAGCACAAATTCTTTGTGAAAAGAAGCACGAAAAGGCAGAGACAAAAGAGCCATCAATAAGCAACACAAAGGGCATCGAAGGTAGTGAAACAAACACGAAAATGCAGTCCAACCAACATGTATGATCACAGTAAAAGAAAAATGATTTAATACTATCAACAACATCAATCGCAGACACGGTAAAGAAAAAATGCCCAGTAACTGCAACATACATACAAACACAGTCCATATAAAAGTCAAGGCTGACATTCAAGTGGGAATAAAAACACAGTCTAAATAAAGAGAAACGTTGTCATTAAATCGCAGAGAATGACGATGAACAACACACAGAGGTTTTCAATCGCAAGAATGTGAAATGTCCATCAACCAACCAAGAGTAATCAACTGGGGTAGACGTCTGGGAAAACACATCCTTCGCTCATCATCCATGCATAGAAAAGTAGGGTGTTAGGATCTATAGGTCTATTACACCAAAGTGATGACCATCGATCCGGCTCCTGGCTGACTGCTCAGGCATGGACTGATGAGCTAGGGACGAGGATGAAGTAAAAAGATAAAAATCATCAAAAAATTAATAAAACCATAGGACAATCACAACATTGAGGGATCGATTGCCAAGGGAATCAAGTCAAGAAGCGAGCTTAAGGCTATGGGAATTTAAGTTCTCGATTAAACTGCTAAGTCAAACACCTTATTTACACAGTTAAAAATACAAAAATGAAAGCGTAAGGTCTATAATAATCTACCATGCAGAATACAAGCAAGCATACTGTAGCCCAAGTCACCCGCTCCGAGTTGTTGTCCTGCGTGCTCCATGTAACTCCCTCTTGTCGACCAATGAGACTTCACCGGTACCTCCTAGCCAACTCTAGGGGTACTCTTATTACCCCTTAGCTCCCAGCTCACCTTGTAAGGCCGAGATACCACTCCTCACCGAGCTGGGTGTCCCAACTCCCACAAGCTAAGTCAGTCGAGTCTAAAATTCTGCAGCGTAACGTTACGCATAACAGAAGAGATCCATCCTCCTCCTCCTCCCTCCTTTATATAGAGTTTCTAATTCATTTTCTTTCACTAATTCCCATTTAATTTATGGTGCAATAATTTAATTCAAAAAAATCCTCCCTGTACATGTGTCACCCATCCCCTTCATTGCACCAGAAATTAATTTCATTAATTATTTAATTACTCCTATTTCCCTCAACCACCTAAAAGCATTCCTAGAATTGCTCCTAGGTGACCTCATATTCCCTTACACATTTTAATGACTTACCCCCTTACTAATTCACTAGTTGAGTTCAATTTAGAAATTTCTTAATGGAAAGATACCTTACTAAGTTAGTCATTTTGCCTTTTTCCTTAGCTTCCCTTTCTCTTTATGTTCCCCCCTTTTTCCTTAGTTTCCTAATTCTTTTAAATTTCCCTCTTTCCCTTTTCATTTAAAACACAAATTGGCAAGTGTAGAAAATTACCTTTTCCCCCTTTTTCTTTTTAATTAATAAATTTTTAATTAGCAAATGTAACAAAACAATTATTTTACTTCTTTTTTTTTTTAATTTTATCCTCCAAAAGATTTTTATAAATTAATTGAATTGCTTACCCCCTTCTCATCACATGTTTAACGATGATTATTATTATTTATTTATTTATTTTTATTTTTATTTTTATAGATATACATTTTTATCATAAGTATCACTTAGACCTAGATTTTATTTTTCTAGGTTTATTCATTTGTTATTTAACAACATGACGTTCCCTTCAGAATGCACTAGGTGCTCCAAGGGTGCCACTCGCCTCATTCTGTTTCCCTTGTGCAACATGCCCTTCAGGATGCACTACATGCTCCAAGGGTGCCACTCACCTCTTGACTAACTTGGTAGACATCAAAAACCCCTGGAGTCAATACTTCGTCAGGTGATCTTGTGGGAGAATAAGGGCCTCTAAGGAATAAGGCCCCTGCCTTATTGCGCACCCATTAGAATCATTGTGAGAGACTATCGCAGTCTGCCCTCACAACATCGTGGGTCTTCTCAAACTAGGTAATCGTTAACCTACAGTTCGATCCACGGCGGGAGTGCTAGTAGGCTATGGAAAGGCTGTTGTCCAAACCTCTCCCTCAACATCTCTCGTAGTTGTGCATGATCCCTCTACTCCTCATGCGATTCTGGTAGGAAAGATATCGTCAACCTGCATCATCAATGAATCATGTCATAATAAACTCCACAATCATAACATCTAATCAGATGCACATAAGTTATATATAGAACAATCAAACCCCAATAGTCCACTCCCTGACTCGATCTAGAGTCCAAGGGTTTCATCGATGCCTCAACATCCTCGAGGTCCAAATCCTACACACTCAAGAGAACCAAGTCAATAACACTTGTCTAAGTCAATACAAAAAAACAACATATAATCACATCCATAATGCCTCATAATCATAATCAATGACCAATAGTATAATAATCTGGATCACTTGCAAGAAAGTGTCCTCAAACAATAATTTCCCTCAATGCATGCAAGAGCGGGATGTTACATACACCCCCTCTTGGTCTAAACTTCATCCCAAAGTTTCACAGTATATAAGTGTCGAAATAATATGTATCATAGTGTCATAAGTCTATCTATCAAACAAAAATGGAAACTACTAGCGATATCATATGCATCCTCCCAGGTCACCGAGTGCAGACTATAGTTGTCCCATTGGAACTTGACCTATTCTATTGTTCGACGCCATAGCTGTCAAATGCGATGATCTAGGATGCGGATTGGCTCAGCCGTGAGCACCCCCTCATCTGACACCTGCAAGGAACTCATGTCAATAACATGTGTAGGATCACTAATATAATGTCTCAAAACAGATAAGTGAAAAACATCATGCATACGCCTCAAAGAATCAGGCAAGGCTAGTCAATAGGCCATGGGCCCCTTCCTCTCTAAAATATCAAAAGGTCCCACAAAACTAGGAGACAGTTTAGATCCCTTTCCAAACTTGATCAAACTCTTATGTGTTTTTACCTGCAAGAAGACTCGATTTCCAGCTTAGTAACTACGGTCAAGACGGTGCGCATCGACATAACTCTTCTATCGATCCTACGCTTATTTGATCCTTTGTCTTATTGTTTGCATTTGATATTCCATTTCTTGGATCACTTCTTGTCCCACCAGGAACCTATCCTCAATTTGATCCCAACTCAAAGGCCTCCGACACGGTCGCTCGTAAAGAAACTCAAAAGGCGCCATCTCAATGGTGCTTTGGTAATTGTTGTTATAAGCGAATTCTACCAGTGGCAATAATTCTTCCCAACTCTTTTGTTGGTCCATCACGTACATGCGCAACATGTCTTCCAAGGTCTGGTTCATTCGTTCAGTCTTCCCGTCAGTCTACGGGTGATACACAGTACTAAAGTTAAGTTGGTTTCCCAAGGCCTCTCGGAAACTAGTCCAAAATCATCCAGTAAACACCGATCCTTGATCGGATATAATTCTATTAGGGACTCCATGCGGCCTCACAATATCCCGAATGGAAACTCTAGCTATGTTAGGTGCCTAATACGTCATATGCACATGAATAAAATGAGCACTCTTCATCAAAGTGTCGACTACCAAAACAATCGAGTCATGTCTCCTGGCCATCAATGTAAATCCAACAATGAAATCCATCGAAATAACCTCCCATTTCGATTCTGGAATAGTGTGTGGCTGTAGTAATCCTGTTGGATGTCTATGTTCATCCTTTACCTACTGACATTCTAGACATCTGGCCACATAGTTGTCTATGTCTGCCTTCATTCCTTTCCAGAAGAATAATTGTTTAAGGTCCACCATCATCTTTGTGACTCCTGGGTGAGCCATGTACACTGATCTGTGAGCCTCATTTAGGATCAAAATCCTCAACTTGTCATTTGGTAGTACGTAAATCCGATTTTTAAACCTCAATAATCCATCGTCGTTAAACATAAATCCTTCAAATCTTGGTTCCATCATTTTGTTTTGTCCAATAAAATCCTTGACCTCTTTGTACCAGTCATTGTCACACTGCAAAGTTAGGATATTTTCACGTAGATTCATATGAAGAGACAAAACCAAAAAGATGCATGGTCTCTGACTCAATGCATCTACAACTCGGTTCACTGTTCCCTTTATGTAAGTAATCTCGAAATCGTACTCGCTAAGAAATTTCGACCAACATCGTTGTCGCGTGTTCAGGTCGCTTTGCATAAAGATGTGTTGTAGTCCACAATGGTCCGTCTTTAGTTCAAATTTTCATCCAACAAGGTAGTGTCTCTAGAACTTCAAGGCATATACAATGTCTAACAACTCCAAATCGTGCATCGCATAGTTCTCCTCATCCATTCTCAGTTTCCTCAAGATGTAAGCGATCAATCGATCACCTTTCATCAAGACTCCACCTAAGCCTTCCTTGGATGTATCAGTGCATACCAAGAAGTTCGCATCCATGTTAGGGACCTTTGGTATCGATGCAGTTGTCAACAAATCTTTGAGCCTCTGAAATGATTTCGTGTATTTCTTAGTCCAAACAAACTTCATGTTCTTCTTCTGCAATTCCGTGATCGGATTTGCTATCTTCAAAAATCCCTCGACGAACCATCGATAGTATCCTGCTAAAACCATGAAGATTCACATTTCTGATACATTCGTCGGTGCAGGCCATTCCATAATATCCTTGCCTTTTGCTGGATCCACGACGATACCTTCATTGGAGATGACATGCCCTAAGTAGTGAATCTTCGATTGATAAGACGAGCATTTGGACAATTTCCCATACAATTTGTGCTCTCGTAGACACTGTAGTACCAAGTGCAAGTTCTCGTCATGCTCCTCCATCATCCAGGAGTGAATCAAAATATCGTCAATGAATACTTGGATGAACTTGTCCAAGTAATCACGGAACACCCCATTCATCAAACTCATAAATACCCTTGGGGCGTTTGTCAGTCCAAATGGTAAAACCATAAAATTGCAATGTCCAAACCTCGTCTTAAAGGCGGTCTTAGGGACGTCATCCTCCTTGATCCGTAACTGGTGATACCCTAATCGCAAATTGATCTTGGAAAACACCGTCTCACCCTTCATCTGATCGAACAGATCATCAATACTTGGTAATGGATACTGATTCTTGATCATTGCCTTGTTCAATTGATGGTAGTCAATGCAAAGTCTCCATGTTCCATCCTTATTTTGTATGAAAATAATAGGCGCACCCCACGGTGACACACTTGGATGTATAAGTCCTAGGTCCAATAGATCCTTCAGTTGCATTCTCAACTCTTGTAACTCCGGGGTCGACATACGATAAGGCGTTCTTGCTATCGGTTCAGTCCCCAGTTTTAGGTCTATGGTAAACTCCAATTCCCTCTCCAGTAGCATCCACGCCTGAGGGGTCTAACCCCTAGGGAGACGAACAAGTTGTTGGGCAGGAGAAGATAGTTGTGGGTGATGTTGGGCTGATGAGGTCTTTTCAGTGCATGTCTGAGGCACTGATTAACCATTTGGATAGAGATGAGGCCAGGGCACCGGCACCCCCTGAGGGTCCACTGTGCACTCTGGTTGGTACTGGTTGAATTCACCGTGAACTCGATAAGGTCAAATTTCTCGAGTTCACATATGGTTCTCTGATACCATATGTGATGACCCCAAACGTTATGACTATCAACAAAGCATAAGTGCAGAGATAATTTTTTTTTTNTTCAATTTGAATCTCATCTCTAGATCAAACAAAATTTCCTAATTAAGTGGTGTTTTGTTCTTTCAAGTGTCAACACTTGTTTTCCAGTGGTTGTTGTGCATGAGTTTCTCTTGTTGTGTTATACTAGTAACAAGTTGTAACTAGTTCTTCAATAGTATTTTAGGAAGATTTTTCATTTGTACCATTGTAACATAGTTTCCCTAAAAGGATATGTATCTCTATTTGACCTTCCAATTGTGGAATATTTTAAGATATACTTGAAAAACCGCATGATACATGATGGCGTGTATTACTAAATAATTTGAAAGTCTTCCTAAATGGTTGTGTCCAATTAAACCCTTGAAAGTTAGAGTGAAAAGTAGTTTATAGTATTACTAAAGTTTGTACTCTTCTTAACTGGGGTAGGCACAAAAAGGGTTTCATTGAAACATAGATCATAACATATCCAAGAACTAGATATTGGTTTGAATTATTCAAGAAGTCAATACT
>SNQJ01S0164066.1:39745-60999 GCA_010110895.2 Picea sitchensis | reverse complement strand
GGGATTACAGAGACAGTTGGATGCCCTAGCTCTCTTCTGCGACCTTCGGCAGTTGACGGTCAACTTCGGTAAAACCAAGGTTATGATCTTCAAGGGGTCAAAGAAGTTCGTAGACATTCATTTCCTCTTAAGAGGGGAGGAGATCGAGATCACCAACGCCTACACGTACTTGGGAGTACGATTTTCAGGACCCTATTTCAGTTTGCGACCTGCCCTCCAGCCTCGGATTGCCAAGGGTTATGGGTCTTTAGCCCTTCTCGAGAGACAGTGTTTCCGCCACCATTTTCAGGACATCTCATCCAAGATGTCTCTTACGGACACTCTTATCCAACCCATTGTTCTATATGGCTCAAAGATTTGGGGGCCTTCCTTAGTGGAGTTGGATTGCACCTTAATTGAAAGAGTCCAGCCTGATGAAGATCGAAAATGGTGGTCCTTCGAATCGATGGACCTATGGGTTATGGCCCACAAAATGGACTGAAATGTCATCCATGGTAACAATATAACTCTCCAATCTCCCTCGCTTCACCCTGAATACAATAGCGTTTTCAAATCAGTGTTCAAAAAAATCCCTGAGCGCTAACCCTTCATGCGACCATAGGCTAGAACCATACGCTATCAGACTCTTCCTCTGTCCTGGACCATCGTACTTTCTCCTGTCGAACTCCTCTATCGCAGTCTCTTCGTCGGACTCTCTCTAGATGAGTCACTCCGGTCATTCGGACAAGGACTACTCTGACAATTCTACACCGAATACTCCGACAGCTTCTACCTTGCTACTCCGATGGTACTCTGAGCCACATGTCCTCTCAAGGACTGTTAATCTGGTCACTCCAATTTGATTTGGACCGTTGGTCGAGGTCTCTCTTCAGTTGAGCATTTTGATTGTCCTATAGCTTCGATAGAACATTGCCATGTGTCCTCTCTAGAACCATTGATCTAGTGACTCTGAATTGATCTAGACCGTTGGTCAGGGTCTCTCCTCCACTGAGTCTTTCGACCAATTTGTGACTCTGATAGGTCATCGGAGTTTGCCTTTGAGTATCTCCTCGACATATCAGTCGCCTCTCTGATTACTCCTTTTGATGGGCGATAAGATCGTCTTCACGACTCCGACGATGGACAATCAGATCTTGTCTCATGGATCACTGTTGATCCTACTGTGATCAACAATTGATCACCCTCCTTCGATAGAATACGGCTTCCCTCACCATTCAGACCTACAACAAACTTGCAACTATTGGTTCGTGGCCTCTCCTCTCCACACACACATACTCACGGTTCATGACATCAAATAGAGATTGTACACAACAATAGAAACCCAAATAAAATAAAATACACAATCTCATTAAGGACCAAGCTCGATTACACATTATTTGGCCTCTATGGGCAAGGCCACCCATTCGATTGGTTTTACATTGTGCCAAGCCTCTCCCTCAATGCCCAAAGGCTTACAATTTATAAAGGACAAACATAAGCATCAATAAGAGGATCGGATCATTCCAGATCCGACCTATTCTCACGAGATCGCTAAGATCACTCAAGACCATAACCAACACTCAACAAAACCCTATTGGTTTTACACAAATATCAAGGAAATCTTGTCCTCTTGGCCACGTCACGTCCACGTCTTTCCTTCTGGAATGTTCACAATTCCGATTTGACTCGGGGGGGTTTTGCTCCTGCATTAAACTCCTAGGGTAGAAATATTTTATGATCTCCCGATCATGTGCCTTCATTGTTGCACCATCATCAACCTCTGGTCTTCCTTTTCCTCATGCACCATACACTGAGCTTCTCCTCATGCTCAATAGTGAGTTGCAACTAAGCCTCTGTAGCAAGCCTCCGCACCTGCCACCCAATACCTCACCAAGCTTCCTCCTGAGCCTTGGCCTTTTGGTATTACAGGTTCTCTCTTCTAGAGCCTCTCTGAGCAACCTCTGCTCCTTTAGGCTTCTGCACCTACCCACTCACACGCAGAGACATCTTTCCCTTCTCTGATACACTTGATGAAGATCGAAAATGGGGGTCATTCAAATCGATGGGCATGTGGTTTATGGCCCACAAAATGGATTGAAATGTCCTCCATGGCAGCAATATAACTCTCCAATCTCCCTCGCTTCACCCTAAATACAATGGCGTTTTCAAATCAGTCTTAAACAAAAACCCCGAGCACTAACCCTTCACGCGACCATAGGCTATCGGACTCTTCCTCTGTCCCGAACCATCAGACTTTCTCCTGTCGGACTCCTCTATCGAGGTCTCTTCGTCAGACTCTCTCTGGATGAGTCACTCCGATCATTCGGACTAGGATTATTCCGACAATTCTACACCGTGTACTCCGACAGCTTATTCCCTGCGACTCTGATGGTTTGACTTCGAGCCACTTGTCCTCTCCAAGATCGTCGATCTGATCACTTCGATTTGATCTGGACCGTTAGTCGAGATCTCTCTTTCGTTGAGCATTCCAACTATCCTATAGCTCAGATAGAACATTGCCACGTGTCCTCTCTAAAACCATTGATCTAGCGACTCTGAATTGATCTGGATTGTTGGTCGTGGTCTCTCCTCCGCTGAGTCTTCTGACCAATTTGTGACTCTGATAGTTCATCGGAGTTCGCCTTTCGGAGTATCTCCTCCTCGAGATATCAGTCGCCTCTCCAATTACTCCTTCCGATGGACAGTCAAATCGTCTTCACGACTCCTCCGATGGACAGTCAGATCTTGTCTCATGGATCACCATTGATCTTACCGTGATCAATGGTTGATCACCCTCCTCCGACAAAATATGACTTCCCTCACCATTCAGACCTGCAACAAACTTGCAACTATTGGTTCATGGCCTCTCCTCTCCACACACACACATACTCACGATTCATGACATCAAATAGAGATTGTACACACAACAATAGAAACCCAAAAACAATAAAATACACAATCTCATTCAGGATCGAGCTCGATTACACATTATATGGCCTCTATGGGCTAGATCACCCATTCGGTTGTTTTACATTGTGCCAGGCCTCTCCCTCAATGCCCGAAGGCTTACAATTTATAAAGGAAAAACATTAGAATCAATAAGAGGATCGGATCATTCCATATCTGATCTATTCTCACGAGATTGCTAAGATCACTCAAGACCATAACAAACACTCAACAAAACCCTATCAGTTTTACACAAATATCGAGGAAATCTAGTCCTCTTGGTCATGTCACATCCACATCCTGCCTTCTGGAATATTTACGATTCTGATTTTACTTGGGGGGGTTTTTTCCTACATCATAGACCCCTCTCCTTCGTCGCATCACTAGATGCAAGCAAACAGTTCCTCATCACATCATGCTAGCGGAGTTTGGGGCTAGGCCCTTCTGACTTAAGACAGTGTTCAGACTAATCTCATTTATGCACTGCATCTGGGGCTTAGCGGACTCGGCGAAGGGGCAAGACCAGTACCGGTACTTGGCGTATTGCTCTTTGAAGACTATTTCCCTCTCTAGCCCATTTGGTCGGGCTCAAGGTTGGCTCGCAAGGGTTTCATATCTTTTAGAGTCTATGGGCATTCAGATTGATCGCCTCCCTCCATTTCGGTATTACTTGGATTCACTTGGCCATCTCCTACTGACCAGACAGGTGTTGAACAAGATTATTAGAGATGACATTTATAGGTGATTTATCTAGATCACTTGGCTTAATCCTCCCAGTAAGTTACGCCCAAAGATGGCTTTTTATGTCGAACATTTCTTGGAGCTATGCCAGCTTGAGGAGGTCGAGACTAAGGAGCACTTCATCTTCAGCTGTCCCATTTATTATGAGATCAGGGGGTGATTTTATTGCTTATTAAGGGGGACTCGAACCCTCACAGGATTCTTCATATATCTGTATCAGCAGTGCTTAGCCTTATAAATACAGGAGGCTTTCAAGCTCCGGGCTCATACTCTTCAACCGCCTACAAGACCAAATCCTATTCAGCAAATCACCTCCTTCTTCAAGGTGCTACCCTCTAGAAGGGGCACTAAGAGACAGAACGACACCAACGCAGCCCTAGACTCCAGATCAGTGTGGATCTGTGAGACCTTCCCTCGTCCCACGAGATTTCTACAACATGACCAGGCCAAATCCCTTCCTAGAAAACGGAGGAGATCTCCCAGGCCTCGTCGGTGCACTACATCTACCAGTCAAGAGTGCAGCAGACAATACAAGCAACCTATTAGCTCACCCTCAGGACACCCTACTATACTCAGCTTCCTTCAGTCGACCTCAAATGGTAGGAGAGATGGGTCCACTCCAGGACGGACCCATTTCCTTTCTTCTTCTTTGGCTTCTCTTGTCCTTAGATCTTCACCTACGATACATTTCATCATTAGAGCTCAGGCTCGAGGGTTCTTCATGCCTCTGAGCTGATCTCACTCTCTACCTTATTGCACTTTACTTTCTCCATTTTTCCTTTTATTGTAGACCTTTTGGTACTCCCGCATTTTGTTTACATCATTGTACTCAGCAGTCCCTTTGACCTACTTTTGTAGTCATTAGTTGCACATTAATAAAAATATCTTATCTTATTTTATCTTATCTTCTCTGAGGAGATTTGGGAAAATCTAAAGAAGTTATTTGGGGCACAAGCAGTGAATGCAAAAACTTCCCTGAAATTACAGTTATTCAGCTTTAAGATGTCACTTGAAGCTTGCAAAAGTCACGTCCACAATCTAAGATCCATTATCAAATAACTTGCAAAAGTCAAGGGAGTAGTTGATGCGGAGGATGCCAAGGCTATTCTCTTGAACAGTTCGCCGCCTAAATACAGTAGTGCTCTATTTACCCAAAGTCAACTACCTTCAAAAAATCTGGACAAAATGATTGTAGCGTTGTGAGAAGAAGAAAAGAGTACCATTGAAAGTGATAGCCAATAGGAACTTGCATTCTATGAAAGAGACAATCACAATAGATCAACAAAAGACAAAGAGGAAATAGAATGCCACTATTTCAAGAAGTTGGATCATACAACTTGGAATTGTAGACAACGAGCCAATGACGTTCGTAAGGGAAAGATCAAAGATAGACAACATATAGCGAGTGTAGCCATGATTGAAGATCCACGGGATGCTAACAATGATCAAGAATCTGTAGAAGAAAAGGGATTTTATGCTTTTTAGAAATCCCACACTTTGAAGACAGGAAGGGATCAATTAACAGCTCGAAATGGATTGTTTCCCAGTTAGTTCAGAAGTTGTGGTTCTAGGGAAAGATCCCTCATTAGTTATAGAGACATGCATGTGGATTGTTGTCCAGTGATTGACTTCGGGAGATTCCTGATTAAGGAGTTCGAAGAGGTGGAATCTCGGAACTCAAGAATTCAACTCAGCAGCTACACTGTTATGAGGGTTATGAGGCAACTTGATGGAGCTCCTGATCCGGGAACTATCTTCAAAGAAGAAGCTTCTATAGGATGTTACTAATGTTTAGTGTTCAGTTTATGTGTTTTACATTCAGTATATGTATTTGATTTCGGTTCGTTATCTTTCAACACTATACGCCTTATGGGGTGGTATTAGAGATATAAGGCTGACCCATATAATAAAGTCACCTTAGTGACTTTAGGTTAAAATATTAGGGTTTTCATCTTTTAGGTTTTTCGTCTCCTAGGGTTAGGGTTTTGGTGTCTCGAGCTCTTTATAAGAGTGAGGACCTTCATTGTAATATCGTATCGTTCAATAATAATATCGTTCAGTGTTTATGAAGATCATGTTTTCGGTATCGTAACCCTACCTAGGGTTTCTTTGGTTCACGTAATACATCAAACTTCATATGGAGAAAGTAGAATTTTAGATCCCATTCAAAATTCTGCGGACTAAGCAATTTTTAGGATTTTAGAATGGCATGATCGCAGCGTTTCCACCGGATTCTATCTTGTATGAGGGTATGGGATTGGCATTCAAAGAAGAGCACCAAGCCCTCTATGTACCTCAATGTTGGTGTCAGATTGTTGAACTCCTCTGTCATGACCTTCGCAAAAATCTAAGTTGCACAGCGACCCGTCCCCCCACCAAAAAAATACCTACATACCTGTCGTCCCCGTGATTCAAGGACTTGGGGACCCTTAGTAAATGTCCCCAAACTGTTGGGGACTTGAGGGCTTGTTGACCGCCCCCAAGACGTACTAGGCATATTTCAAGGACATTCTAGACATATTTCGAGGATGTTCTAGGAAGATTTCAGAGCTTTTCTCGGTAGATTTCGGGGATATTTCGAACATATATCTTCAATTTTGACAATCATGGAAATTGATGATTGGACAATATGATCATTTTTCCCATTCATTATTATTGTATTGCACTAATTCTAAATTTGTCGTACAAGTTGCAGCTCAAAACATAGGTTTTGTATGATGGGTTAGTGATTTAAACATGGGTTTTGTATGAAAAGGGGGGATTTGATGCACATGTTTGGGTGGTTCTTTTATTAGATATGGCTTACTTAGCATGATATGTGTGACTTGTGGACCCTTGGAGGGCGAATCTATGGGCACATCTATGAGGAAGCGCTCTAGTTCTGACAGTTTCAGTGGAGAGGCAGCACAGGAGAGCACATTCTGTGGAGGATTTCTTCATTGGAGTGAAGAGGGCTAAACTTCCCTTCGATAATAGAGGAGCAACAAAGGGAGAGGGTGCACGGTTTGGGCACATCTCTCTGGATCTTGTGGCAAGACTTGGGACTATACTATGTATAGAGGTTCCTTTGTATTGTATTACTTGTTGTATTTCATACTTTAAACATCACTTATATATACTATCATTCCCAAAATTTGGTTTTCCCTGAGGGGGTTTTATCGAGGATCATGTTGACCAAAAATACATTAATCAAATTTATGCATGCTTAGAAGTGTAGATCGACATTTTAAAGTTAAAGATCTAGAGGTAGTGTTATGTGTTTTAATTTATATTGCATGTGCTAGCATTGAGATAAGAAAACACCAAGGGAACCTTAAAAGAGCACTTGACCTTCAAAACATTGAGCAAAAAGTTGAATGATTGTTTGTTGTCCTAAAACAACAAAGAGACAATGTCTGAGTTGAAACTTAGAGCCATACTTGTTGAGATTTGGGTGCAGGAAAGTGGTCCTATTATCCCGATATCTAGGGATAACTAGGAGATCATGTCTCGAGGAGCCCACATGGTCCTGAACATGGAGTACGAGAGCGAGATTGACTTAGGCATGGCCCTTGAGGGCCCATCTTTCTTCTTCTCGGCCGGACTTGTCTTGTCAGTGATGCCGACCTCCATCCTCTGGTTTGCATCCCGAGGAAAGAGCTCTTGCTCCATGAGGTAGTGGTCAGAGGTATCATGGTATGTGTGCATTTGATTAATATAACCTTCTTATGTATGCATTAGATCTCTTTCATTCGAATGCTTGGATCTTACACTAATCCACTTGACCCTTGTTAGGGTGATTGATTGGGTAGCTTAGCAAGTTGGTATTCATGGAGCTTTGGTTAGCCACCAAGGGGGTTTTACAGAGCCATCGTCAGCTCCCACTCCAGCATTATCACTTTTTCATCTTAAAACCCACTCATCATCCCATTCCCCTAATCTGGCCATTAGGATGACCATCGAGGTACATCTTGTCTTGTGGGAAGAAGGGGCTAAAGGCCGGGGGTAAAAGCGGTAGTAGAGATAAAAGCCATAGGAAGTGAAAACCTAGAGACGCTTCGCACAGGGGATCCCCGAAAAGGAAATAAAAACCTCGATAAAACTTCTGAGGGACCTAAAGAAAATGATAAATAAATAAAATCACAAGACCCTAATAAAGAGGATGGGAGGTCTCATCTGTGAAGCCCATTATGATCATAGGTATTTAGCGGTATGACATTGCCATCATCGAGCCACCAAACCCGGTGATGACAGCACCAGTTTGCATGGCGAAAGGAAGGGGGGAGTCATCACGAGCCAGCCCTCTCATTTACTGTGAAAGAAGATACTAGTGGGTAGCAATAGGCTCAACCACCAAGCCAAGAAAGCAGGTGTCCTCTTAAGTCAAGGCTTGTAGTAAAAATGCAAATAAAAGATAAGGCAATAAGGGCTTGGAAAAATTGCATCCCATGGCGAATTCTGACTAGCCTCCCTACAAAGGCACCCTGACGACACTAGCCCTAGGTCGACTATGACTAGACATCCCTAAACCACATCACATGCTATACATGGTTTGAATAACCTTTTGAGGAAAACTTTCCATTTCTTATGGGTATTAGCCCAATGGGTTTGCCTTTTGGTTTCCTTGGCACAATGCGATTAGATTACGTGTAATATCTTTTACGAGCTCTTAGAAGATTTGTTAGGGATGTTATGCATATATTTGAAAATTTTAATGATGAGATGTGATTTACATTGCTATGATGTCTAGGGCGAATGAGCCCACGGGTATGCTGATGTCGCGAGGGACCATTACTTGCGTGGACGGTGCACCAGAGGATCGGTGCACATGGGGGAGATAATTAGCTCGGACCCCCATGTTGAAAGAGCCCATCGGATGGAGCGTTGGGATGGCGGTGGGGCCGGAGTTGTGGCGAGCCTTACGGAGAAAAAGAAGGGGCTACGCCCTCATTTGGGCGTTTTGGCGGAGACCTAGCCTATCGGATCAGCCCCTTGCAGATGGGGCGTTGACCCAGTTGATCAGGACACCACCAAGGCAGGATGGACGACTTATAGGGCACGTGGCAACCATGTTAGGCTTGTTTGGCATGTGTGAAAGGTTACAGGAGCCCTAGAGGGGCCAACAATCTGCTTCCTGGATGCTGAGCTTACCCAAAAAGGGCCAACGCCTCCCCTTTAGGGGCCTGGCGTCTCATTGTTAGCTCATGTTTTGGCATTTAGCATGTAAAAGTGACAAATGATTAAGAAATTGTAATGTTAGCCTTGTCGGTAATTTGTGCGACCTATTTTGTAAATTGAAGGTCAAGGTATCATATAAATAGAGGCCGTTTTCTCCTCATTTGATCATAACATAACTTGCTCTCATTTGGGGTGACATTTCTAGTCTTTTGTTCTTGGTTTCTTCTTTGGGTGAAGCAACTTCTTGGAAGGCTATTGTTTGGCAAATTGGTGCTCTTATTCATTGGAAGGTTTGTAACTAGGCTTTGGATTTTGCTTTCTTCATGATCTTGTAAGTGTTTTCATCAAAGCCTTGAATGAATAGTTGTTGATTTAACATTTTGCATTTATTGCTATCTTGTTGTTATTAGCTTAATCTTGAAACCCTAGGAACGCAACACCTGAAGTAGGTGGAAGTGGCTTCATGTCCCCCATGAATAAAGCTTTTAAGCCATTTGATTTGAGAAGGTTTGCTATGCATAGCTACACTAGCCATCATTTCTTGAGTTAGTTTTGAAGCGCAAATTGAAGAAAGAAGTTCAATCCTAGGCCTAATTTAGTTTACACCTAGGGTTTACTTCTAGGGTTTTGAAAAGCCTTGTGTAAACGCTTTGACCCTAGGACGTGCTTCTAAGCTAGTAGTTTTGCCAAGTAGAAGTCTTAGAGAGAGAAGAGGAAGCTTTAGGCCTAGTTTAGCTACACCTAGGATTAGTCTTTTCCTTCTTAGGGTTTAGGGTTGGTGGCACTTACCCATGCTCAACACCATCAAACCCCTAGCTCTCTTATCTCTAAGTTTGAGTCCTTCCCCTAAACCATTAGTCATCTCCATTGACTCCATTAAGCAGGCACTAGTCTAGAAACTCTTAGCGGAACTTGTTATGCCTTAAATTCTTTCAAACTATCTCTAAAGTGCAACCCTAACTAACCTAGCGTCTAACCCTAGCTAGTTTTTGAACTAACCTAAAATTTGATAGCGTTTGGCCTTAATTAAACTTTTGCTTGGATAGAAAGGTCTTGTATCTCCTCCTTAGCCCAGATGGAGTTGTTTTACTTTTTGAAAGTTTGAATTTGTCCATCCAATCCTTGGCTAGCTAACATGAAACAACAAAATTACATGGAGTGGCGGTCCACACTTGCTGGATTTTTGCTTATGATTGCAAACGTTGTGGCACTTTTCACCTATCTTGATTGACATTAAAGGTTATTAATTGCATTTGTAAGGCGTTCTTAAAACGTTGAGGTCTTTGTCTTTCTTTTGACCCTTTGATTAAGGCGTCCACCTATTGCGACAACAATATAGGTGGCCTTGACAACATTATATATGAGTTGATTTGGAATATTTATTGCATTAACATATAATACAAGGTTTAATTGTGAAACATTGAATGCTTATTATCTCTTATGCTTTGTTGAGGAAGTTATATAAGTTATTAATCTTTATTTAAAGCCATCATTGATTCCGTCAATAATAGCATTGATCTTTTTGCTCATATATGCATTAAAGGATGAGTCATTGATTCCTTGAAGTACTAACCACCCTTAAGCATATTCTAGTTTTTCTTTGTTTGTCTCGCATAAGCAGTTGCATCATCAGTGGATTTCTCTCCTTGACTATCTCGTTTGAAGTGACAATGCGTGAAAGGGAGCTTCTTTGACTTGGTCTATTACCCTTTAGCCTTTCATTACCCAGATTGCTGGGAGGGAAATCTCCCTTGGACTAGCCCTCCCTAAATAGAAAGAGCCCCATCCCGAGGTGGCGGTGGGTGGGAAGCTCACATTCTGTAGGTTTCAAGCCACGACTCAAGCTCTTTGACCTTTCCTACAAGCAGATTAGATGCCCAGGTCCCCATGTGCTTATGGTCTCTAAGCACAAAGGGGAAGACTATGCCTCATACTTTACTTTATGATTCTAATTCCACTTTGACTTAGAATATTTAAGTCAGTGAAATATGTCACGGAAGTCATAAAGTGACAATTAATTCACAATGTGGGTGAATTAATAGACATAAAAACAACTAAGGAAAGTGGGTTTTCTTAAAGTGAGATTTTTCTGGAGTTGATCTCACTTCCCATTGATTAGACTTGGCTAAGATCTAATCTAGGCCAATGATCTTTTAAGGTTGGAATGAGGAGGGCTAAAGAGAGGGTAAAAGGCATTTTGGAGACTCATTCTTCATGAGACTTTGGAGAAGAGAGTATATCTTGAGGAGGAGAGCACTTCATGAGGGTTTAGTAAAACCAGCGAGAGCTTGAGAGTGTGACTTAGGAGCTTACATGGAGAGTTATCCATGGAGTTTAGCCTTCATTCTTGAGAACATACATATATATATGGGAGAGCGCATTTATTATCATCATTTGCTCATGAGGAGAGGAGGACTGTCGGATCAAGATGAGGTTTGATACATTGGGAGAGGAGAGCATGAGAACTAGTTTCTGTGGAGAGAGACTTTCAGTTTGGAGGATTCGGTTGTTATTTTGATCATTTCTGCTTGGAGGAGGCATGAGTTGAGAATTTGTGACTACGGTAGCATATGTCGCTTGGAGGATTCAAGCTCGGCGGTTTTAGTGGAGATGCAGCATGGGAGAGGACATTCTTGTGGAGGGATTTCTTCATTGGAGTATACCTATTAATTAGAGCTTCATTTCAATGCGAGGAGGGCAACAAAGGAGAGAGTAGGACCCACAGGTTTGGGCACTTCTTTCCTGCAGTTCTTGTGGCAAGGCTCATTAGGAGCTTGCTATGTATATAGGTTCCATTGTATTTCGTTACATGTTGTATCTCTTAACGTCATCATTATATGAACATATATCCCAAACTGGTTTATCCAGGAAGAGTTTTTCAAGGTCATGTTGACCAAAATACATGTGTCAAATTTAGCCATGTTTAGAAGTGTAGATCGGCATTTTAAAAGTTCAAGATCTAGAGGTGGTATTATGTGTTTTAAGTTTTATTGCATGTGCTAACATTGAGATAGAAAACACTTGCAAGGGCACAAAAGAGCACTTAACCTATAAAACATTGAAGCCGAGAATTGGGATGATTGTTTGCATCCCTAAAACAACAAAGAAGACAACCATGGAGTTGAAACTTAGAGCCATACCCAAGATCAGGGCCGGACCTTAGATAAGCTGACTCATATGACCTCAGATAATTTCTACAATACTAAGGTCAAGGACAGAACATAGGTGGCAGCCTCATAGGACCTGAGAAAAGAATTTACATGGTATCCGAGCCAAAGGTGGCTTAGACTTACTGATTTTGGAGCACTTTTGTGAGCAATTTGGTGAGTTTTTATCAAGATTTGTTGGTTGTTTTGAATGACCAGTTTTCAATCCAAAAGCGGTGAGTAAACTTGAATCTAAAATTCCTCACATTCAATGCCGGTTAGACAGTTAAGGCCGGATTTGGACAGCCGGTTGCTTGTTTGTAGACGATTTGTGAAGAAGCTGATTTGTTAGGCTGATTTTTGACACTTGGCGGACAGCCTCTTTTCACACCGTGGGCGAGGAGTGAGGTAGAGTTGACACCTCTCTTTTCACACCTGGAGATTAGGAGTGAGGTGGTGGTTTCGCTTGCCTCTTTTCACACACGTGTTGGCAGGAGTGAGGTAGTGTTCCTTTGCATTAGGAGCATCAAAGTGAGCACAGTTTGTGAGACATGTCGGTATCTCAGATACATGTGTAGGACAAGCTAGCCGGGGCTATGGTGGAGTAAACGGAAGGCAAGGATGGTCTTTGTCTTAGGGACCTGAGCTATGGGACATAGTCGAGGTAGTTGTCCCTCCCATTCCTGTCACTACTCGAATCACGGTGGCGAGGGAGTTCAAGAGGGAGTAACAACAAGGAAAAGAGGATCATGTGTGATGCTATGAGAGATCACATCATTCCCCACTTGGTAGAAGACTTTTGTGCACACGAGATGTGGGCATCTCTATGCAAGTTGTACAAAACTCTAATGAGAAATGGAAGTTGGTTCTTCATGATCCAAGCTGAGGCATTTCGTCTTTCGAGGATGAGTGATTTACTTCATTCCTTGATGAATGCACCCAAATGGGAGCGAGGCTTTGGAGTCGTCGGTGGTGAACCCTAACTCTTTGGTGAATCAAGCTATGAATATCTTCTGCAAATCATGGGGTCCGATGCGTGCAGCTGACATTGTTGCCCGGGGAGGGTTATGCCACATTGGAGGGATGTGGGATGACTTAGCCGGGAGATGAAGCTTGCGGTAGAGCTTCTAGATAGCGGCCGATGCTTGACAATCAATTTTTGGTGTTGAGACCCTTTGCTCTTTGGACAAAGGGCAAGAAGAAGGCAGACCGTGGTGGTGGTGAGGTCCCAAGTTTGGGGCCCCCACCATGGGGAGGAGAGAGTAGCAGTGGTTAGGGTAGTGGTCAGGGTAGAGACATGAGCATAGTGAGATGCTCTGCTTGTGGAGAGATGGGTCACTATGCAGAAACGGTGTCCCAAGAAGAAGAAGAAGCACGGGATGTGTGTCGACATGGCAATGAGAGAAGATAGGATTCGATTGATCAATTTGCGAGAGAGTGTGCATTAAGAGACTACTGCTTATCTGCTATTACACCATCCGGCACTAGATGGGGAGGCAGAGTTGATGAGGTGGCCCGACTCACTTGATGAGACCGGCGGAGGGAGATGAGACTCAGTGTCCCTAGACATATTCAGAGTGGGTGACTAGTCCACACAATATAGCTATAGTTTCAGAGCAACCGAACAGACAGAGAGTTGGTGCCTCTGACTTCAGAAATGCAAATGAGGGTTGATGAGGAGGCTTGTGGCGGGGCACCATGGAAGCTTGAGCCTCACTTAGCTTATGAGACGGGCCGGTCGGGTTCTGGATCCACTTCAAGTGGAGATTACGAGAGCCAAGTTGATGACTCTTGGTGAGACACCAAGAGAGAGACTCTGGTGAGATGCGAAGAGTAGTGACTCTTGGTGAGATGCTAAAAGAGTGGGAGAAATCCTTGGTGGGAGACCAGGGTGGAGATCTTTGGTGTGATGCAGAGATCTAGGTGATCTTGGATAGGTGGTGAGTTCCATTTCGCCAGTCCTGCAGATTGAGTAGATCTATGGCAGAGTCCACTTTGTCCAGTGCAGTATACTCACGAGCATATGACAAGAGCAGCCATGTCCCACTTAGGGGGCCAGAGATTGGTGGTGATGAGCACTTTCCTCTGTAAGAGGAAGTGTTGAGATTTAGGTACCTTGGAAGTGGTCCCCATGTGCTTATGAGTCTCTAAGCACAAAGGGGAAGACTATTACCCTTATTACTGCATGATTCTAATTCCACTTTAACTTAGGAGATTTAAGTCCAAAGTGAAATATACCCATTTAAGCATGGTGACAATTAATTCACAAAGTGGGTGAATTAATAGACATAGTAACTAAGGAGGTGGGTTTCCTTAGTGAAAATTTTGGATGAGATCTCACCCATTGAGTTAGACTTGGCTAGGTGATCTAGGCCATTGATCTTTAGGGCTTGGCCAAAGAGAGGGTAAAGAAGTGAGGATTTAGTGCATTTTGAGGTCATTCTTCACTTGAGTTTTGGAGAAGAGGAGGGACACATTTCTCAAGGAGAGGAGGCGCACTTGATGAGGGTTTGAGATAAACCCTTGGGAGCTTGAGGAAGCTCTTGTTGGTTTGAGCTTACATGGAGAGCATATCCATGGAGTTTTAACTTCCATTTCTTGGAGGGAGCAAGTTGTATGGAGGAGGGGCACATCTACAAGAGGAGGGCGCATTTATCATCCTTCAATTGCTCACTGGGAGAGGAAGACTTGGAGCTGAGATGAAAGTGCATTTGCAGGTGGGAGAGGAAGAGCTAGAGCATGCTTCCATGGAGAGAGACATCCATATTAGGTCTCTGTTATTTGATGGTGATCATACCTGCTAGGAGGAGGGCACAGGGTGGAGTGGGTTTGTGGCTTCACAGTGGATTCACTTGGAGATCAATTGGCGGTTTCAATGGAAGGCTGACACAGGCACATTCACATTGGAGGGATTTCTTCATTGGGTCAAGAGGAGCTAGAGCGCTTCATGATTAATGAGTAGCAAAGGGAGAGGGTGCACCTAAGTTTGGGCACATCTCTCTCTGAATCTTTATTAATAAGGCTTGTGAGGAGATTTCTATGTATACAAGTTCTTTTGTATTCTTATTATTTAATTTGTATCTCCATGCTTTTGATCACATCATTATATAGACATATATCCCAAAGCTGGTTTTCCCGAGAGTTTTATCAAGGTCATGTTGACCAAAATACACATGTCAAATTTATACATGCTTAGTGAGTGTAGATCAACATTTTAAGAAGTTAAAGATCTAGAGGTGGTGTTATGTGTTTTAAGTTATGACGCAATGCTAACATTGAGATAAGAAAACACTTGCAAGGGCATAAAGAGCACTTAACCTTCAAAACATTGAGCAGAAAGTTGGATGACTGTTTGCTGTCCTAAAACAAGAAAATAAGACAACCATACAGTTGAAACAGGAACATACTAAAGGTGGAAGGACAGACCTTAGGTGGCAGCCTCATGGGACCTCAGAAAATCTACAATATATATTTCCATACTGCTGCAATTTTGGGAGAACAAGGGACAGCACTGATTCCCCTTAGTTGAAGGCTTGGATTATCATCTTTTGTCTTGTTGAGGCAGGGCTAACATTGTTTTTGCAGGTATTCAACATTTGGCAACCACCTGTCCTTTCTAAGATTCATGCTTCAATTCTTTTCATCCAAGAAACAACCCTATAGGGGTGTTCATCATCATATTTTCACTTTCCATCTCAATCCTCCCTAGGATCAGGATTTAACTGTGGTGATTGCATCATCACTGAAGTAAGGGGAGTGTCTATCTAAGGTAACAGTAGGTAGGTACTCCCGTAGTTGTCTCCTGCCCAGCTGACTTGGTTGGGCTGCCCAAGCTACAATCATCACCGATAAAGGTTCCAACATGCCTTGACATACGTATTGTATGCTCAACATGGATTTGTATTTGCATTGCTTCTTTTTATGGTATTTATATTTCTATTGATTCTGTGTTATATGCTCAACATGGATTTGTATTTGCATTGCTTCTTTTTATGGTATTTATATTTCTATTGATCAGCTAGTTAGCTCTTCCTTTGCTTTTAGTAGAGTAGTGATAGGAGTTGCTTTCACACTCCCAGTGGTCACAATGGCTGTACTTTCGAGTCCCATTGACCAACTTTGAGGTCTTTCGTTAGACATTAATAAAAATCATCTTATCTTATCTAATAGTTTCTAGTTCTTCACAATCGCACCTTCACGGCTTCATTCAGCATTGAGGAAAATGAAAAACGGAGCATTGATAACAAATGTGCGGTTGCATATGTACTTAGAATAGTTGGTAAACAGTTTGTAAAGGTAAGCAATCAACATATTTTACAATGAGGAGAAGTTCATTGGCATGGAAAAGTTATATACATCAAAGGAGTTGCTATTTAAAAGGCTGAAAGTACCTGAAAGAATTTTTTCCCACATAGGTTGCTAGTGGCTGCGGCATAAAATAAAGAAATGAACCTGGTCAGTGTACTTGTCTAAAGATTTTGCTTGGACTTTACTGCTATAAATTTTACATGTAAATTCACTTCTAAGAATGTTTACACGGGTTTAACTCAGTCCAACTAAATACAAAAATGCAGGGCATAAAAAAGTAAACCTTTTGAACATTCTCCGAGCCATCACTTGAATCCCCAATGCCAGCAACTGGGATATCCCATAGTCTAACTCTGTAAATATAAGAAATGAATTAGGCCCCAACTATGCTTTAGCCTAGCTTACTGATATCTCATACTAGTCAAAGTGATTTTTCATTGAACGAACTTGTATTTAACAGGGAGTAAATGCCCTCAAAAAATCTAATAAATACAATTCCAAAGCTCAGTAAAATTCAAGCATCCATATCATGAAAAAATATATATCATAATATAATTTCAATCTGGCTTGTCAAATACTCAAAAATAGCAAGTATAACAAATAATTTCCACAAAATATATCATGTATATTCTTACGTGCAATCATCTCCACAAGAAATGAGCCGCCCACCATCTGTAGACACAGTCAAACCACGCACTGCTCCTCTATGACCTGGAAATTGTTGAATTGTGCGCCTAGCTTACAACATCGATTAGTTACTTGAAAATCAGAAAAGTGCAAAGTATGTGCAAACAATGTGATATGCATATACCAGAAATGGACATAGTAATATGGTGATTAAAAACACAGTTCCTTCAACAGCTAAATCAAATTTATAATCGAATGGGAATGCAATATTAAAATGCAGTTGCAGCTTGCAATAGATAAACACCAATTAATTAAGAAACAAAAAAGGCAGTGTCTCTTCGATATAATACAAAGCAACTCTCTATCCTTGCCTACTATGAAATCAATCAACTCTCTATCCTTGCCTACTATGAAATCAATCAATGAAATTAAATGCTAAAAAATTCAAAACTATTCTAAATGATCAGATGCTTTTCAGTCCTATACAAAAAGCATAACATCAGTTGACACAAATGTTGTCATATACAACCATGTGAAGATCAATGAAACAACATAGGATCATACCTGGCAGCAATGTCCCAGAGCCGGATATCTGACACCATATCAGGAAAACAAAAAGATTTACTTAAGCCTCTTTGACTAAAAGTGTTAAATAGAAAAAACCTAACAATAAAATATAACTCTACCTCTAAAACATGAGTCAATCCATAACAAGAAAATCTCAAAAAGCAAAAAGAATGGGAACCAACAAAATCTGTGCTACCATGGCTTTCTAGGCATAGGCACCGCTGCCTATGCTAAGTCCAAAGTAAAAGACAACTACAAGCTGCAACTAATTGACCAAACTAGCCTCGAAGGTTAGCTCAAGTGGTCATGGCCCAGACGTGAGATCTCTCCCGCAAAGTTGGGGAGGTCATGGGTTTGACTCTCTTGATCCCCTTGGGATGAGGCTCTGTAATCAAGGCCAACAGTTTACCTCGTTTACCATCCATGGATCATGGGGAAGTGCTTGGAGGATTCTCTGCAAGGCATTTCCTTCGAAAAAGAATAGTTATGAGCAAAGAAACCCATGTAGCAATGACAGAGAAAAGCATAAAACAATTATTATGTTGAATGAAGTGTCTTTCAAATCTATTTAAACTTTATACCTATGTTGCACCGAGGTTCAGGACAAGGGGACCAGTTTTAGGGAAGGTTAGAAGAAACCCCAATTTCAATTGGGGTAGGGGACAGCAAAAAGAATATGAAAAATTAATAATAATATTATCAAAAAAAACCATAAAAACTTCAAAACTCACCTAGGCATTTTAAAAGGTACACATTGCACATGTAAATTTTTATGTAACTAATAACTTAATGAACACTGAACATACACGATGAACTGACCATTGAATAAATTGTTGAATAATTCCACATGAAACAGAAACATATGCCGTAAACCAATACCATTCATGATCCATAAATATTAAAAAGTAAAAAGTAAAACAATATGCTATTTAATTGAAATGAGAAAGTACATAGTCCAAGTGGCAAAATACCCAAATATGTGCTCACTACTCAATGCCCATATTAGATAGTAAATACTGAATAGCCAAATGTGCTCAACAATTGTGGTGTTCTTCTTTAAGACATGCCTGAGGAATTTCGGTTCATTTTTCAAGTCAAAACGTCACTGCATACATAGGTCTGCCCAAAAGTTATCGATAAGGTATGGTGTAGCTAACTTTAAGGCAATGGCTGCCCAGATTGCATATCCTTTTTAAGAAACCACCACTGAATTTTCTCAGACTGTGGCTAGGGTATTTACAAAGGCTTTGCAAGTTTGCTCTTTTCCTCCATTTTGAAGTTCTTTTCCAAAAATGTGTGATTGTGGAGAAAAATGCAGAAGGGAAAGACGAAAACCATGCAAAAAAAATGAAAATAACTCCAAAATAACAAGAAAATATTTAGAAGAACCTGGAGATAGATGAATAATTCAGTAATCTCTTGGTTTGAAGATTGAATCTGCATGACCTCAATTTTTCTTCAGGCTGACCATGGGAAATCTTCATTGCTGCCCTTTGAATCCCCAACCCAAAAGACAAAGAGCTTATGAAGTCTTGTAAGCTTGTAGAAAAGATTTCTGGAAAATTTGTATGCTTTGCAGACCAACCAGTGTTGCTTTGCCTCCAAAGTATGTAAAAATGTGTTCAGAAATGCTATGGGGGTGTTTGTGTAATAGGTTGAAATATGTAAAAATGAGTTTGGAAATGATATTGGGGATGATTGGGTTAGGGTTAGGGCAAGTGTTTTTTAGTTCATTTTTGGTTATTGGGCCAACCTAGCCCATAATGGGACCATGCAAGTTTGTTTTGTCACCAAACCTGCCCCATTTTGGGCCCTGCAGGACAAGGGACACCTATACGTCCACTATCCCAGTGAGAAATGTCTGGGACATCCCCTATTTTTGCAAGAGATAACCCCAATATACCCAATGCCATCCCCTGGCAATCACACATCCCTTGTCCTCCAAGACAGGGAATTACTTCCCCATGCAACAATGAGTTAGATTCAATTTGAATGCCAAAATTCTTCACAAACTAACTTTTATAGGTCCTAACTTCACACTCGAAAAAAATTGGAACCCAAACTCAGCCAAATTCACCCTGCCAAGTTTAGTGTGGGCCCCCACTCTTGGGCTATTCCTCAACAACCACCTATGGGATGTATAGGGTAGGCATAATATCGATGCATGAATGAGCCAAGTTTTCTTTGTAAATGCACTGGCATTCAATGTG
The DNA here is from genome assembly GCA_010110895.2 of Picea sitchensis. NCBI lineage: Eukaryota > Viridiplantae > Streptophyta > Pinopsida > Pinales > Pinaceae > Picea > Picea sitchensis. The sequence goes on along the minus strand of SNQJ01S0164066.1, from coordinate 41,318 downwards.
CCTTGGACTCCTTGATGGAAGGACAAGATCAACATTTTACTATTTAGTAACCAAGCACCCAAAAAGATAGACTCTCCTCAATCATGAAAATGAGGATGGTTGTTAAGTTGTATTGAAACGAATACAAGTACAAATATGAATTTAGATCTAGATGCAGATACCACAAATTCATGAACAATTTGAATACAATGTAGACAGGGTACACTGAAGAGAAACGAGGTGCTATCAGGCTGTTAAAACTGATCTCTCTTTGATCAGATTTTAGCTCTAAGTTTGAACTTCCAAAACTGTTATTTGCTGTCTTTTAGGACAGCAAACTGTTTAGTAACTTTCTGCTGATAATTGTTGTGGTTAAGTGTCCTTTTGAGGTGCCCTTGCAAGTGTTTTTCATACCAATGATTAGCACGTACAATAATACTCAAAACACATAACACTCCTCTGAATCTTTACAACTCTAAATGCTGATCTAACAATTCTAAGCATGCATGAAATTGACACATATGTTTTTGGTCAACATGATCTTGGAAAAACCCCCATGGGGAAAACCAGTTTGGAGTAGAGATGTATATAGAAGGCCTCAGAGCAAAACGTACAACACGGAAAACATATACAAGTGAACATGGCACAATAGCAACCCTTCTCGGAAGCCTTGGAGTCCCTTGAAGATGTCCCTGCCAGCCTCTTGAAGCAAGGCGCCCTTTGCCTTCGTGCGCCCCTCTTGCTTAGCTAGCCTTTGGTCCTCTTCTCTTGTGCCTTTGCCTTTGCCTTTGAGATGCTTTGCCTTTGCCTTTCCCACTTGATCCTTTGTGAAACCCTTGCCCTCTTGCCTTGGAATTAGTGCCCTCTAAACAAGTGCACCCTCCTCCTTGGCTTGGTGCGCACCTCTCCTTAGTGCGCCCCTCCTCTAGCAAGAACCAAACAATGGAAGCGCGCCCTTCGTTTCTCACTAAGGTCTCCCCTCAAGCATAGCGCCCTTCCTCCTCCATGAAATCTCTCATAAACAAGGTGCGCCCTCCAAGAAGATATGCACCTCTCCTCCTCCAAGTGCGCCCTCAAGCTAGGAATGCGCCCTCCCTCAAGTGAATGCCTCCAACACCATGAAAGCACCTCCACTCATCCTTTGCGCCTTCCTCCCTCAAGTAGCAAGTGCCCTCCTCCTTGTGCGCCCTCCTCTCCTCAAGAAATGGGCCCAAGTGCTCTCTTCCTTCTCCTCTCCTCTCAAGTAAAGAATGAATCTCATATTTTCCCTATTCCCTCCTTTAGCCTCTCTTTGGCCAAAACCTAAAAGATCAATGGCCTAGATCCAATCTAGCCAAGTCTAATCAATGGGTGAGATTTAAAACAAAAATCTCACTTAGGAAACCCACTTTCCTTAGTTTGATTTATGTCCTTTAACTCACCCACAAAGTGAATTAAGTGACTTAAGTGACATATTTCACTTTTGACTTAAATCTCCTAAGTCAAAGTGAAATTAGAATCATAAAGTAAAGTAATGAGGGTAATAGTCTCCCCCTTTGTGTTTAGAGACTCATAAACACAAGGGAACCACTTTCCAAGGTACCCAAATCTCAAC
>SNQJ01S0164063.1:13014-34269 GCA_010110895.2 Picea sitchensis | reverse complement strand
AATAAATAAGGATAGCATTTGATTTAAAGACGCTCCTACACGGACATAGCATCACGATTATGGAATCGAAATTTGAATTACAATACACACCATAAATTTTTAAAAACAATCTTATAATATAACAAAGATTTAAAGGAGAGTGAAAATCGTCCATATTACAATTGACATCAGTTTTAATAATGTCCATATCATTATATTTTTTTTTTATAAAAGACATCTCGTTTTAAACCACCTACATCTAAATAATCTTATCATCAAGTTTAAAATGACATCATGAGTGGGATCTTTAATATATACCTCCATATCAATGTTCAAAAGTCTCATTTAGGTATCCAATTTAAAAAGAGTCAATGCTTAAATAGATTTAAATATAAATTGTTGACATATTTAGAAGAACGATAAAAATGACTCCTTTTACAAACACCCTATTTTAAAATAATGCTAACAATACGATCATAGGTAAAGGTGGCATCCTGTTCCAGGTAGCAATACGACCTCAATTTTATAATCTCAATAAAACCGAGGTGACCATACATAGCACTAACCCTATTCATTTGATGAAGTTAAATACCTAAATTAAAGGACCCTAGATAAAATCCACCATGACAATTCCATAGCCTAACATGATCACATGAAAGTGCATCATACGGGTAGTATCAGAAATTAAAAAAAAAACAATATACAAACAACATATTTGAAAATGGCCATGATAAAGAGGGAAACATTGGAATGACTAAATATCCATAAAACAACAAATTAAGATATCCAATCAGAAACCAATATATGGAAAGCCACAATTTCACAATTGGGTGGCAAAGGCTTATGGTCCCAGTTAGCATTTTTTTTTTTTTTGGGAACCCGTGCGCTCGGTTGCTTATTAGGAATCTGCGCCAAAAAAATGCAAAGGGAGCGAAGTAATTTTGGTCAACTTTATCTTAAGTGTTTTAATCTGGGACAGTTGAAGGAGACAATTTAGTGTTAAGGGGAGGCGTTGTGAAATTTATCAGGTGCTAGGTCTCAGGGTCATCTAGGCCATCTCATCATCATCCTCAAGCGTGTTTGCCGGGCCTCATTGGTCAGGGTGCCACTACGCCTCGATTATATACATGCGGCGTGGCGTGCCGCCGGAGACTTACGTTCTCCAAAGGGTGCCCTTTCGAATTGTAATTCTTTCGCGCTGATGTGCCCGCCCGGGGATGCACCGCGTGCTCCAAGGGTGCCACTCGGCGGCTTGGCCCGGGTTGGTGAGCTCCGCCCACGGAGTCAACACTCCGCCCGAGGTGAACTGGCCATTAAAGGGATCTAAGGAATAAAGGCCCCCACCTTATTCTGCGTGCCCGCCATCATCGTGGCGGCGTCAGCGATCTTCCCTCCGCGGCGTGGATCCTCAAACTGGTGTCGTTAACCTCTGATTCGAGCCCGCAGCGGAAAGGAGTGCTAAAGTAAGGTAAGCGGGGCTGCTGTCCCGCCTCTCCCTCAATCTCGGAACTTCGTGTGGCCGGCCTGCCATATGTGAGTAAATTGACCTTCTCGTCATTTTGCATCATCAACCATCATGTCGGATCATGTCAACAACATATCATAAAATCAATATATATCATCAAATGAAACAATAGCATCTCATTAAATGAAACAACTCAAATAGCCCACTCCACGACTCAATCCGAGGTCAAGGAAGTTCCGCCAGATGTCTCGCATCTTCGAGGTCGAAACCACCGCACTCGAGAAACCGAATCAATGACTTTTGTCTACATCAAGGTAGTAAAACATCCTGTCGTATAACTTAATGCATCATAATGAAGAAAAAAGTTTTATCATCATAAAAATCCACTTGCGATCAAGTGTCCTCAAGAATAAGTTTTGTAATTGCGCGGGCGGGATGTTACAAATTTCTTACCCACATTAATATTGGTTCTGCGTGACAGCGTTGGACTATTGCTAGGCGCCATGGTTGTTGTTGACAATGAAGCTCATGCGGCAAAATCTTGAACAAGATGGATTTTTCTCTATCAAAACAAAGAAACCCAAAACATTTTCTTTCCTGGTCGAATTTTCTCCTTAGTCTCGACGCGACCAGAGAAAACCGTGTAAGTTTTCCCTTTCGGTCGCGGTTTCTGCGTGTTCTAGGGGCGACTGAGTGATCGAAAATGTTTGGTCTCTCCTCCTAAACTAGCTATGGGCGACCGAAAGGGTTCGGTCTCACTGTGTACAAAGGCAGGTTGCGACCAAGCTCTAAAACGCAATTTTTCGAAGCATTTTTCTGAATGACTTGAAACTCCCCTCCTCCTGTTGTGAGTTGATCAAGCTTCAAATTTCTTTGCAATAGCTTGCAAATTTCTCTCCAACTCATGAAGAGTCTTACTCCACGTTCTCATACCATTTTCATGTTCAAGCAGAGGCAAGCAAAAACAAAACAGAGTATAAACACCTATACAACAATGGAGCTCTTGAGGTCTTCTTCACATCCATACATAAAACAAAAATCAAATACATGAGATGAGATATTTCTCTAGAATTCTCCATCCTTCACCTACCTGGCAGAGTGCAACTTCACCTATATCTTATCTATGCAGTGTATGCCTATCCTTGGCTTTTTTAGTCCAGAGCAGTAATAGGAAAAAGAAAATTACATCATTCAACAAGAATTACTCACTCCTTAGATAACAACTCGTCGATTGAGAAGGTTAATCTTAGAATGACTACTTGGGTTAGGAGGTTAGTCTAAGAATGACTACCTGGGTTAAGAGGTAAGGATTAGAGCGCCCATTCTCTCTATTTTTCAAAACTTTCCCGTCTTAAAGCGAGAATTGATTCTCCGGTCTTATCTTTCCGTCCATGAGAGTGAGAGTGATATCCATGATGGTGATGTTTGGGCCAGATTGTTCTCTTAGACATCGTAGCGCCGTTTAATCTGCTTTTCACGCGACCAAGATTTGCCGAGCTCGTCTGTCCAGTACAAAAACTTTCAGTGGTCCGTACGTTTTGGAGAATATTTTTTTTGCCCGTTTGTTTATGGAAAGGGTATCTACGAATACAAAACCAGGACTCTGCTCTGATTTTGCTGTGGAAAATGGCAATGACGTTGATGGTGGCAAGGCGGGCTACTGCAACCATAGCAATCAATCAAATCAGATAATCTTTGACTGGTCTCCATGGCAGCTAACTTGAAACTTGGAAGGCAATAATCTTTCCCACACAAGGGCACACGGCCTCATCTTTTATTCATCAATCAAATAATGCGCAGTCGAAACCCTATTACACTTTGCACAATCTTCGAACGAGTTTCAAAGTATCAGTGAAATGAAGGCAGAATCCTCGCGAACGGAAAGATGGAGCCTGGCAGCGGGCCTGCAGCTGCTTTCCATCTGGGTGGATGGCAGAGCGGCGGCTGGAGCGGTGGGGCTGCAGACATGGACTTGGAAGACGGGTTGTTGACATGAAATGAAAATAGTTATATTGTGCAAATGGGAGTGGGTAATGGTATGTTGGTGCATGAACGACCAGTTGAAGCCATGGAGATGGTTTTGCTATGGTTGTAATAGAATCATTGCAGACCAAAAGTACGACTTGGGTGAAATTGTACCAAAGTTACCATCTGGATGAAACTGGCTTGGATATGAACAAAAGAGACGGGCAAGATGCAGAAATAGCAGGACATTTGAGCAAAACATGGTTTGGTGAATTGGAATCATTTTTGATTTTAAGAAATGCGGTTGCATATCAATTATGACAAAATATATAGCCAACATTAGGTAATTATTTATATTTTATAAAAAATTTAGATATCCAAATATTAAAACACAAATTTAGATTATTAAAAAAAAAAAAAAAAAAAAACATAATATTGAATAAATGATTATTTCGGCTTTTTCAAAAATCCTATGTAGCAAAATATTAAGACACAAGCTTCATGAACTTCCTCCACCAAGAGATCCTATATAGCAAAATATTAAGACACAAACTTCATGAACCTACTCACTATTGAATCATTAAAAAAGAAGACATAAGATTGAATAATTATTAAAGTAGTATAGGATACTATAAGTCTAAGCTATGAAAACTATGAAGACAACTAAACTAAGATTCAACTAAATTAAATCTTATAAAAATATAATGACTCAATCATTGAAGCTATAAAGGGCAAATTAGTAGATTATAAAAAAATATAATAAACCTAATCATTATTAGATCATTTAAAAAAGATAATTATTTAAGTTTAGTTGGAGAATTTAGAGATGTGAGTTCTCAAGACAACTAAACTCTATTTTAACAAAAACCTAACCCGTTATTGTAACATTTACAAAGAAGTACAATATGATGTCATTATTTGAGTCTAATTAGTAGATCCTAGATATCTATTTGTACAATGTGAACAAATAAATATTGGCATTATGATTTCTTTCAACATTGGTAATACAACACATAAATTAGATAATGCAGAAAAAGAGAGAGGCTATAAGTCTACGTTCTCTTAAATAATGCACATACAGAAAAAGGTTATAATTGTACTTTTTCTTAGGAAGTAAGGGCTCATTCTTAACAATGGATGACTTTCATTGATATATGGTTAAGTTAATAACTTCAATATCACAAAAACCTAACCCGTTATTGTAACATTTACAAAGAAGTACAATATGATGTCATTATTTGAGTTTAATTAGTGGATCCTAGATATCTATTTGTACAATGTGAACAAATAAATATTGGCATTATGATTTCTTTCAACATTGGTAATACAACACATAAATTAGATAATGCAGAAAAAGAGAGAGGCTATAAATCTACGTTCTCTTAAATAATGCACATAAAGAAAAAAAAGCTATAATTGTGTACTTTCTATATATCAGGAAGTAAGGGCTCATTCTTAATAATGGACGACTTTCATTGATATATGGTTAAGTTAATAACTTCAATATCCCACTTTTTTGAGTGATTGAAAACTCTAGTGTGGATATTGTTAAAAGATGATTCAATGTTACTTAAATGTTAATGATTTTTTTATAAGAGATATAAGATTGTATATAAACTATTATTATGACTTATATTAATTCTATCATGAGAATTATCTATAGTTTTTCATGGCTGACTTTAGAGTGATTCTTTATATGATACTAATATAGGGTGGATTTAGTGGTGTAAGAACATAGACAGATAAACAGGCAAGTACATCGTGAATATTGTTTAGTAGTTGTTGTGGGAATTTGTTTTCCAAATGTGATTTTTGCTGCCATGATATGTACATTTGTATATTTGGGTGGATTTATCCATGGTACTAATCAATAATGCTATCCTTCATTCAAAGGGGTTCTAAAAATTCAAAAATAAAGTTAATATATTGTAGGTATTGGGTGTGAGATCTGGGGTCTCAAGGGGTTTATAGACATTGGAGAGTATAAAAAGGGGTATCTAGTAAAAAAATAGGGATATCTAGTAAAATAACTTGGTTCAACAAAATGATTTTGGAAGGTATTTATCAATATCAGGTAATTAAAGATATTATTTAATATCTCATGATAAATATTATCTCATAGGTTCACTAAGTGGAATTACCATAGATTTATCTAATGTTGTTATGTGAGATGGTTAAGTGATACTTACACACTTAGTTATCAAATCTTGTTTTCATAAATAAAGACATCTTCTTGAAATCTTCAATAAATATATTCATCAATTCCAATTGATAAAGTTCGTGTTTAAAATTTTAGTAAAATTAAAGATATTATTTAATATCTCATGAATGCATGTGCTATCTCATAGGTTCACTAAGTGGAATTACCATAGATTTATCTAATGTTGTTATGTGAGATGGTTAAGTGATACTTACACACTTAGTTATCAAATCTTATTTTCATAAATAAAAGACATCTTCTTCAAATCTTCAATAAATCTATTCATAAATTCCAATTGATAAAGTTCGTGTTTAAAATTTTATCATAAAATAATAGTATTTCCTCTATCATGAAAGTTTTATGCAGGGTTTCAGTTGCCATCTTTGATTGAATTGAGATGAAATTGGAACATTCACCCTAAATGCTTGAGCATTTTTAAAATCAAAAGAATACTCATTTTAATGATGTTTATTTGTTTCTCTAAGCTTGCGGCCTCTGGTGAAAGTGTTGTATTGAATGACAAATTGATTGCACTAACACTTCAAGAAGAAGCATGATTTGAGGGTGATCATGTGTCTTCTTAGGGTATGTTGGTGATCTATGTGAGTGGAGACGTGATTTAAATAAATTGATGATTTAAGGGTGATCATGTGTCTTCTTAGGGTATGTTGGTGATCTATGTGAGTGGAGACATGATTTAAATCAATTGATTAACAAAGTATCGACTTTATCCATGAAGTTTGAGGATGGATTTAAATATTTTAACTATGAATGAAAACATATTCTTATAGTCAATAATGTTATAATTACAACTTGGAAGAGGGTTATTTTCCCATACCACGATTTGGGATATGTGAAAGTGAAAAAAATGGACTTCCATTATTTCATTTTTGTCCTTAATTCGTGGCCTTATTAACCTTGCAATTTGGTTTCATAAACTAGGTTTCTTATATCCTTCTTATATCCTTACAGTTCCTTTATACATAATATTTGAGAAATTATTGTATAAAGATAATATATTTGACTTTGTTAGAATATAAGGTTATGTTCATAGTTAGATAAATATTAGATAAAGTAGTTATGTTGTAATGGTAGCAAAACAACCTTGTCAATCATATAAAAGGAGATCAAACTCATTGTATCAATTCACTTTATGACAATAAAGTATATTCTATTATGGATCCATTATTATCACATTTTGTTTTTTATTGTATAATCAAAACTAACATGGTATTAGAGCATGGAACAGTCTAGAAGTATAAAGTCATATAAGGAGTCTTGAGTCTTTGAAAGACAAGTTTTCCACACTTGTGACTTTAGCAATATGATATCCATGATGTTCGTGTGAGAGTGAAAACTTAGGGATTGTTTCCAATAGAGTACAGACATAAACTCTCTTTAGGGTTCTTCATTTGTTTGTAGTAGTTTGTTATTATATTATATTTTTTAAACAAATTTTACTTAGATTTTGTTTATTTCAATGGAAATCCCCTTAGAAAAATTCAATGGTCTCAATTTTTACATCTAGAAGGTGAAAACTTCAAATGCAACTAATGAACAAAAAAATCATGGGGAATAGATAAAGGAACTATAGTAGAACCTACTCATACCAATAGATTTATTTAGGGACAAATAGAGATGACAAGGCCAAATATATTATTGGTATTTCTCTTTCAGATTCTGAATTACATCACATTGATTTGGAAAATTCATCTTAAAAAACATGGGATGAGTTGAACAAGTTGTTTATTGCAAAAGTTGTAAACGAAAAAATTATCATTGAAGTTACAATTCTGTAGATTTAAAATGTATGATGACACTACTATGTCCAACCATATAAATACTTTGAAATTTTTCATAATGTAGTTGATAGAGGTTGGTGCAAAGGTAGATGAAGAGGATTCCAAAGAAATTTTGTTAATTAGACTACCTTCCAAAAATAACAATGTTATTGTCACTCTCACTTAGATGTCTTCTCAAACTGTAGAAGGAATTATTTTATCTCTCTTAACTAAATAAAAGAGAATCATTACAAGTGATACTCAACTTGAGACTACATTATACTCAAGATACATTAGTAGAAGATCGACTAAGGATAAAGGGGAGATGTAATGTCATTATTGCAAGACAATGGGTCACACAACCTAGGACTACAGATTTTGAGCTAATGTATGGAAATATTAAGGGAAAACCACATGTATTGAATGTAACCATTGTTGAAGATCCATCGACTATTGGTAGTGGTGATGACCTTACTAAAGAAATATAATTTTACACATTTTAAAGGCTCACACCTTGAAAAAAGAAAGGGATCTAATGTAGATAAATCTCAACATGGATGGTTGCTAATTTAGTTCGAGAGTTTGTGAATCTTAGGAATTATACTCTTAAAAGTGTCATGAGACAACTTAATTGAGTACTGTGGATGTTGCTCAACATGGATGGTTGTCTAACAATTCAAAATATTCATAATTCGTGAGTTGGGGGAGGTGGAATCAGGGAACTGGGGAATTCATCTTGGGAGCTACAGTTTTATGAGGGTTACGAGATATCTTAATGGATCTCTAATTGATTTGAGTAGTCTTTGTCAAAGAGAAACATTTGAAAAATGTTTTAGTTGATGTTTTTAATTATATTCTAATCCTTAAGAGGGGGTGTTATAATATACTTGGCTTATGTTCATGTTTAGATAATATCAAATAAACTAGTTATGTTGTAATGACACCACGAATATCTTGCCAATAATATAAGTGGAGATCAAACATATTGTATCGATTCATTTCATGATAATAAAGTATATTCTACCATGAGTCCATTGTTATCATGTTTTGGTTTTTGTTTTATAATCAACACCAACAGACTTGAAATGGAAAAACATGATGGTTGACTGCAATTTTTTTTTTTTTTTTTTTTTTTTTATCTGCAGTGAGTCAAAGAATTAAATAATTATGGCTCTAAAAAGTGTCTTATGAGGAATATCTTTTTGTTCCTCTCTTTCATGAAATTAACATTGATTTGTAGTAGAAACTTTACATTGTTCTACTTAAATGAAGTTCTCAGAGTAGTTGATATTCTTCCACAAGGTCAAATAATAAATCTAGTTTCCAAAATAATGGTTAGCATGGAGCCATCAAATGAACATAGTGGTTCACTTCATGAGAATATCATAAAAGCATAATTTTTTTTTCATATATCCATATTAAATAATAATTATTTATTATATGAATATATATGAGATTGATGATTTAAGATTACAATGGATGTCTCTATAAATACACAATAAATACACATAGTAAATGATAAATCATATTTTTGGGGAAAAAAAATCTCATATATCCCTATTAAATAATATTTATTTATTATATGAATACATATGTGATTGATGATTTAAGATTACAATAAATGTGTTTATAAATACACATAGTAAATGATAAATCATATCCTTGGAAAAAACTTAAGTTATCATTTTTACACATTAATGATTATATTACATAATAATTATCCTAATAATTATTTCTTAGTTAAAAAATACTACATAATCCTAGTTATTATATACTCTAGATATATTACAAAACTATCTCATAAGAAAATATTTATTTTTCTTTCTCCCTTATAAAATTAAGATCAATTTGTGATAAAAAAATTTACATTTTTCAACTTCAATTGTGATAAAAAAATTTACATTTTTCAACTTCAATGGAGTTATCAAAGTAGTTGATATTCTTTTAATTGTCAACCATAAAAACATGAACTAATTGAAAAGGTTACATAGTGAATATAGTTCCCAAGACAATGGTTAGTGGGGAGCCGTGAAGATACCTATCTATGAGTGATAGTAACACCATACAACATATATAACGGGAAGTATAGAAAACCATAATAAGCCTACCCGTCAAAGTAAGATGTTGATACTAAAAGAAAGATCGTTAAGACGATATTGGGCAATGCGCTTTCGAGGTATCCAACATGTATCCAACCACGAGGATAAATGAAATATGTAGCGAATGATTATCATCACCAACATCATTGGCTTCCGATAGGAGGCTCTTTACATAAACTACACTCAAAGATGATAAAGCCTGTNTGAAAATAGAGGATTTTGTATTTCTAACAAAAATAATGATGATGGTTATTAACATTCATTGAGATTAATTTTGCTCTATCAAACCTTAAGAAAAATAAAGAGTTACTTGATTTTATTTGTAATTTAATTTCTATGCTTGAATAGTTTTAAGAGAATCATTCCTAAATCACCATAGTTTTGATGAGTTAAAAAGTTAGGAAGGTGAGTAGTGTAACAAGAATTTTGAAATTGTGATCTAATGTGAGTGTACATAAGACATTCTAAGAGAAAGTGATTTTCATCTTCAACCCTCTTAATGTCACAAAGATGAAAAAATCTTTCGACCTACAACACTTTATGAACTCTCCAACACTCTATTTCACTATGGAGCTCATGAGAGTTTGTTCTTATTTTAATATTGTTGATTTTATTCATTACACTAGTTTAAATAGAGAAATACTTTTGATATTCTTTGATATTCTTGATTATAGTTGATCACCTCCTTATAGTGTCTTAGTTTTCTTTTATCCTCTAGATATTTGATTATTGTTACTCTACTTGATTCCCCAATGATTTAGCCAAGACTTGACATCTTTATGCCAACCTCACTTGAGACACGAGTGGTTTTGATTGGAGTTTGAAGAAATCTTAGGAAGCCTCTTGTATTCCATGTTGTTTATCTTATTTTTGTACATTAGGTACCTAGTCATATCCACGCTCTCAATGGGGGGAAGACTTTCTTTTATGAGGAGGACATGATAGGGTGTATTGCCTATAATTTTAAGATTATAAGTTATAAAATAGTGTTGTATTTTCTCTATATTTCTCCACTATTCTCTAGAGACATTTCAACCTCAAACTTCACAACCATATAAGATAATATGAGTGATGAGAGTCTCAAACAAGAGTTTTTTCTTATCCCAAAGCCAAAGGTCCATTGATTTACAATTGTTTTCAACAACATACTAATCTTTCCACCCTCCATTTATCCTTCTCTCAATGCTATAGTTCATGTTAAGCTTGCGATTAAGATCAATTATGAAATATTTGTATGAAGTCACTTCCTCCATGTTGTTGTTGTCATACATGAATTAATTTAGCATAAGTGATCTTTTTGGATTTGATTAAATAATATAACCTTTATTTTGTTAGTGTTAACAATCATATTGTAATAGAGAAAAAATCCATGAGAATTTTTAATTGTTTGTCCAGATCATATTGATTCGGATTTTATGAGCAGAACGAAATAACTACAAATTATTAACAATTGTTTAACACAAAATAACAAAGATACAGTAAAATTGGTTTCCTATTCAATAAGGAAATAAGATGAAACTGTAAAATGCAGTAGAAACAAACTTGTTGGAATGGTGGTGGCTTATCTCTGAGAAGAGATGTGATGGTTGCGCTCATTTGCAAGAAGATGATTACAATGACGCTCTGAAGGCCTTTTTATAATAAAAAAGAATGGAAAAAACCCTAGACATCCAAAAACCTAACCCTAGGAGATGAAGCACCAAAAGTCATGTGGACCCCATTTGGGTAAGTTAGTACATCAACTTCCCGGGGTCGTAACTTTTGCATACGATCTTTGTTTTAGGCGTATGATAGCCCGTTGGAAAGGTATCGTCGAAGAGATTCATTTTGGGTGCACAATCATGCCTCTAGCTATAATTGAGAATATCAATCCCCAAAAACCTTCATTTAGGCCCTCAAAATGGCCCTGGAAGTTAAAACTGCTAAAAATAATAAATTGCCAAAATTGTCAGAAAATTGTTTTGAGCCAGTTGGAAGAGGTGGGTGGCCACTGATATCCACCTAGATCAATCCTCCCACATTAGGAAGAAATGGTCTCCATTGCGTTGAGTTCCCCCATCATATGAGGAAATTTTCGCTGAATTTGGCCCCGGGTGAGGCACTTGCCTTGGTGCAGGAGCTGCCCTACTTTGAAGACTCGATAAAGTTGGATCCTTTGCTATCGAGTGCCCTTGATCTGTTTGTCCACAATATTATCACTATATTCCTGTTGTAAGCAGTTGGGGTTGAGCTATGTTGGAGTTAGCTGCTCTGCTACGTCTGAGGTGTCCAATAATGGTGGGAAATAAGGGCGAAGGAGATCCACGTTGAACACTGGGTAAAGGCCAAGGAAAGGAGGAATGTTGAGATCAAAAGAATTATACCCCATGGCCTTGGTGATGGTGTACGACCCATAATGTAGTGGGTGAAGCTTCTGATGGGGTCTTGTAAGGCGTTCTTTTTGCAAGTGCAACCAAACTTTGTCGCCCACCTGAAACTTATGTGTCACCTGATGTTGATCATGGAACTGCTTGTACTTGTCATTGGACTTATGTAGGATATCCTGAACCTATTGGCGGATGTGATGGATCCGCTCAATGAACTAGGTGGCTTTTTCAAATTTAGTTGGAGTAGGAGATGATTCGGTCTAGGTGATCGCAAGGGGAAGTGAAACATCTATGGGACCCAATGGTTGGAATCCCAAGCCCACTTGAAAGGGGTTGCAGCCAGTTCATCTATGCAAGGCTTGGTTGTAGCTATGTTTGACATAGGGAAGGCTCTAATCCCATGTGTGAGGGTGCTTTGAATTATACATGCGAAGGATGTGCACAATCATTCGATTGACGACCTTGGTTTGGCCATCTGTCTGGGGGTGGAAGGTCGTGGATTTGGTGAGATTGGTGTCCAGCGGTGACCAGAGGCTTGACTAGAATTTGCTGAGAAATCGACTGTCCCGATCTGAGACAATGGTTTGTGGGATTCCAAAATGTACCCAGACTCGTTCAAAGAAGACCTTGGCAGTGGCCTCTGCTGTGATGTTCTTCTTGCAGGCAACCAGAATCGCCATCTTAGAAAAGCGATCAACAACCAAAAAAACACAGTAATTTTCCCGCTTGGTGGACAGGAAGCCCGACATGTAGTCCATTGAGATGGATTCCCATGGCCTGTTAGGAGTAGGAAGAGGGGTGTATAGGCCCTATTTCTTAGTGGTCGGTTTGGAAATACCACAGGCAATGCAAGACCTAATATACTTGCTGACCTCCTGCCAAACTTTCGGCCAGTAGAAATGTTTCTGTAGAATCGCCACTATCTTTTCGATGCCAAAGTGTCTTGCCACCCGACTATAGTGGGTTCCTATATCATCTTTTCTCACTCACTTGATGGAACACAAATATGGCCGAGACGACACAACAACCCATCCTGAAGATGAAAATTATCAACAACTGCGTTTGCACCCAACATTTGGTAGGTGGTGGCGAAGTCTGGGTCTATCTCATAGAGTTGGGGCCATCTAGAGGTCTCATGGTTGCAGGAGTCTAGCACCGTGGTGAGTGCCGCGATTGGTGGTCTACTGAGGCAATCAATGACACGATTGGTGCTTCTTGTTTTATACTTGATGTTGAGGTGGAATTGTTGCAAGTATGTGGACCACTTTTGACGGCGATCATTCTGCAATTTTCCTTGTGTTTGCATGAATTGCATTGGCTTATGATCAATGTGGATGATTGTCTCCTTCCCAAGAATGTAATGTCTCCACTAGCGATAAGCTTGCACAATGGAGTACATTTCTTTGTTGTAAGTAGGGTACTTACGGACAACATATGATAGTGTCTCACTATGATAGGCCACAGGATGGCTGTGCTGAGTGAGAATGATGCCCACCGCATAGCCCGAAGCATCCATCTTGATCTCAAAGGGCCATTGCAAGTCTGGTAGTGAAAGTACTGGGGATGATCACAAGCGTTGCTTCAAATCGTCGAACACTTATTGTTGGGACCGACCCCACGCAAATTTCTCCTTACCACCACCACTGGTTATTTGGCTAAGGGCCCATGCAATATGGGAGAATCCCAACATGAACCTGTGGTAGAAATTGGCAAGGCCTAAGAAGCTCTGAAGCTCATTGAGTGTGGTTGGGGTTGGCCAGTCACGGATGACTTGGATCTTGGCTGGATCCACATGTACGCCATGCTGATAAATTATGTAGCCCAGGTAATGGACCCTGTCCATGCCGAAGGAGCATTTTTCCAAGTTGGCATATAGCTTGTGCTGCCGCAGGGTGTGCAGAACCTGTTGAATATGCTGCAAGTGTTCAGCCCAAGTCTTGCTGTAAATGAGAATGTTATCCAGATACACCACTACAAAAGTATTGGTGAATGGTCACAGGATATCGTCCATCATCCTCATGAAAGTGGCTCTAGCATTTGTCAAACCAAAGGGCATAACCAACCATTCAAAAAGGCATTCCTTTGACTTGAAGGCGGTTTTCCATACATCTGTCTGTTCTATCGAGACCTAGTGGTAGCCAGACTTCAGATTAATCTTATTGAAGTATTTGTCCCCCGTGAGTTGATCAAGGAGGTCGTCGATTCGGGGAATCGCGTACCAGTTTCTAACTGTGATTTTATTCAAAGCCCGATAATCAATGCAGAGTCGCCAGGTTCCATCTTTCTTCTGTACCAACATGATTAGGCTCTTGTAAGGTGATGAGTTGGGATGGATGTACCCCTTATGGAGAAGTTCTTGGATTTGTCGCTTAATCTCCTCATTCTCTAACAGAGAGTGGTGAGAGATTGACACATTGGGAAGTGGTGCACCGGGGGTTAGATCGATGGGGTGCTTGAACTGGTAGTGCAGAGGTACCCTGGTAGGTGAGGTGAATATATCTAAGTATTCTTCCATGACCTTATCAACTTGCTTCTGCTGTGTGGAGAGGTCGGTCGCAAAGACCCTGGATGTGGTTGTGATCTTTCGCTTATTCTGCGAGAGAATCACGAAGAAGACAAACTTTCCCATCTGAGAGATGACCTTCCTGCATTGCTCAATAGATATCAAGGAAATAACACTAGGTGGGACTGCCTCGGGTATCATGTACAATTTCCTGTTCAAAGTAATAATAACACTACGAGGCCTAGACTCATATACAACATGACGTTTTCATAAATAAGGTTGGCCCAAAAGAACATCAAAAAATTCGAGAGGAGCAACATAAATACCTTGTCTTTGAAGGGCTTGATGTCGTACGACAGTCGACACTGTTGGATGACATGGAGATCACTTCCTTGGCGGAGCCATCCAATGGTGTAGGGTTGTGGGTGTGGTGTTGTCGGCAGGGGCAACTGCTTGATGACCTCTATTGAGATGAGGTTCTTCTGGCTACCACTATCCACGATAAATTGAAGTGGGGTGCCTTTTACCCACATCTGTGAATGGAAGAGGCGTTCTCCTTCTTCTGGCTCATCTGGTTCACCAAGCTGGAGCTTGGTGGTAGCAACGGTGGCACTGGGTTCCATGTCAATGATCCATCTTCCCCTTTCTGGTTCAGTCTCATATTCTGAACCTGCATCTGAGTCAGAGGCTTTCACTTCGGCCACCAACAACGGCTTTGAGCGGCAACCAATAGTTTTATGCCAAGGGATCTTATGGAAGTCACACCATTTTTGGGTATCTTTCTTTGTCTTTTTGGTGTCCTTCTTTGCTTGCATCTTGGATTGGTTGTCCTGATACTGTCCCTCTTTGCTCTGTCCTTTGTTTTGTGGGTTGGGTCCACCTTTTCCTGGCTTTTGTTGTGAGGGGTTCCTAGGCCTAAATTTCCGCGTCTTTTGTTTGAGCTTCTGCTCGATTTTGATGGCATATTGGTAGGCCGCGCCCAAGGATGAGATGTCCAAAAATACCATTTTGGTCTGGATGTATCTATGCAGAGCGCCATGATACTTGAGCACTAGATGCCACTCCAAATATTTGATACCCAGCTTCGTGTGCAAGGTATGAAAGATATTCGTGAAATCTGACACTGCTTTGTCTCTTTCTTGCCGTAGTGTGGTCCATTTGGTATACAAGTCATCATAACTTCCGACAGGGTAGTATTTTTCCTTAATAGAATCCCTAAAGTAATCCTAGGTGGTTGTGAATGTAAACAATGAGGGTTCATCTGTTTCTTTTTTCTCACAGAAAGTTTCCCACCAATCTTTGACATGGGAAACGACTTTGAGGAACGTAAAAGTAATCTTTTCTCTATTGCAAAAGTTATGGACAAAAAAATACCCTTATAGTAGATTCAACCACTTGTCTACAATATTTGCGTCTATCTGACCTTAAAATATAGGAATATTGAAGTTTATTTGTACCTTGAAGGGGGTGGCGCCTCCACTCGAAGAAGATGCATCGCCTGTTGGGAGTCATCGAAGGATTTGTGTGAAACTATCCATCATCTCGTTCCTTTGTTGCGTGAGGGCTTCCTCAATCAACAGTTTGAAGGATCTCCTGTCACGTCATCTTTCTTTTCTCCTGCCATGAGAGGTCGCTTGGGTATGCGAGAGATTTTGTCCTCAAGAGAAACAAGCTCGAGACCCAACTCTTTGTACTCTGACCTCATTGGGGACATGCATTAAGATGACAAGGAGCAGACCACTCTGATACCACTGATCCGGATTTTATGAGCATAACGAAATGACTACAAATTATTAACAAGTGCTTAACACAAAATAATAGAGATACAATAAAACTGGTTTTCTATTCAATAAGGAAATAAGCTAAAATTGTAAAATGCAGCGGAAACATGCTTGCTAGAATGGTGGCAGCTTATCTCTGAGAAGAGATGTGACAATTGTTTTCATTCGCAAGAAGATTATTACAATGAGGCTTTGAAGGCCTTTTTACAATAAATAGGAATTCCAAAAACCCTATACATCCAAAAACCTAATCCTAGGAGATGAAGCACCAAAAGTCATGTGGGTCCCGTTTGGGTAAGTTAGTACATCAACTTCCCGGGGTTGTAACATTTGCATACGATCTCCGTTTTAGGCGTATGATAGCCCATTGGAAAGGTATCGTCGAGGAGATTCATTTTGGGGGCTAAATCATGCCTTCTACTATCATGGAAAAGTTCTATCCCAAAAATCCTTCATTTAGGCCCTCAAAATGGTCCCAAAAGTTAAAACTACTAAAAATAGTAAATTGCCAAAATTGTCAGAAAACTATTTTGAGCCAGTTGGAAGAGGTGGGTGGCCACCGATATCCACCTAGATCACATATGGACTCCTAGAAATAAGATCAATACCATTAACATAAAGAAGAAGGATGATAACTATACCAACTAGAGTTTGGATGACACAACCTGCTTCTTCCAAACAGCTCTCTAACTTGGTGTATATGCAAAAAAAGGTAGGGATAGGGGATAACATTTCTTAAATCCTATAGTACAATTAATTTCTTCTAACCAGTGCTCAATGTTCCTAAACTTGGAAATAACATTTTTGTAAACCTTATCGCAATAGCTTTCAACTCAAAAGGAACATTTAGCTCTACTAATATATTCCAAAGGTTAATTCTTGGCACTATGTCCAATGTTTTTCTAAAGTCAATGAAGAAACAAATGATATTGGCTCTACTGTTGTGGCACTACTCCACAATGATTCTAAGAATAACAAGATGGTCCATTGTTGAATGATCACTCCTAAATATAGCCCGACCTTTAGCTCATTTTCATGGCTTTCTAGCCACACACTAATATTCTTTTCCAACCATATATAACTTGGATAAAATAAGGCTAATCATAATGGTCCTATAATTAGAGGGATTTTTTTTATCCCTACTTTTAAAAATAGGAATGTAATGAGGTTTTGAGTCCAAGGTTTAGGGAAACTACTAAATTTAAGAGCTTGTCAATGTGAGGGTTGAGGATAAGCCCTTCATTTTAAAGATTTCTTCTTGGTAGCCTTTGATGTCTTTGGATTTCCATTTTGACAGCTACTGAACCCCAAACTCTATGTCTTCTAAAGAAAAAAATTCTTCATCTTTAAAATGGGTTTCAATACTATCTACAACATAAGGAGATTTATAAAGATTTTAAAAGTAGGAACTCTAGTCCCTAAATGAATCATATTGTTATCTTTATTTTTACAAGTTAGAATTTGCCTCTAGAATTTCTCAAGATGTAGCTTAGAGAGGTGCAAAAACCTCTCTTGCTTTCTATTTATACATTACATTTTTTTCCTTTTAATTAGGACTTTGTACCTATTTAACTTGTCAAATTTTAAGGACTCATTCGAAGAATCCCTAGTGGATTTCTAAACAATCTTACACTCTTTATCATAGCAAGAGTTGGTCGTTCTATTCTCCTTTTTATATGACACATTGATAGAGAACTTGATAATGGAAGTAGAGAAGGTTGTTGTAAATTTATGAGAGAGACTTTCAATATTGTCCTTATTTGAGTAGATATTTAATTCATTGTTTAAATCTTTAAAAATAGATAAACTTTATTTTTGTCAAAGATCAAAAGCTTTTGGTTATTAGAATTCTCTTCTATGGGGATTTTGTGCACGACAAAGTTTAGATTTGGGGTTAAGGGTCTATGATCAAAATCAGGCTCATGGTTGTTTAAGATGTCAAAATTTACTATTTGGTTGTATATAGGGATATTCAATATCACATAGTCTATGACACTCTTTACTAGCCCATGAATACGGGTCATCTAGTTGGATTTCAACCACTTCATTAGACCATTGCAAATTATTAGATTGTGAGGATTGCACAACTTGATCAACTTAGTTCTAAATAAATTATCAACCAAGTCTTTATAGTTTCTTTTGTATATGCTAGCTAAAACAAGGTCTTCATCTAGCCATATAGGATTAGGGTCGGAATAATTGGTTTGGTTAGTTGTATGAACAAACTGTAAATATCCTATTCTAAGCCATTGTATGAACAATTTTTTTTTTCTAGATTGTTTTTCTTATAAAAAGATGGAATTAATAGGCCCAAAATAACATATTGCTATATAAATCTTATTAGCATTTTTCTATATAAATCTTATTAGTATTACTATGTGAAATCTGCACTTATTAATTGAAAGGGTATTTCTTGTGAAACCAAATATAAAATGTCTTTATGTAATAGGTTAAGTCTCAAATCCCCGTGCTTTAGGATCTCTTTTTCCATATAGACCACAAGACAAATCCTTCTATGTTAGGGATCTTAGATTCTTCTTTCTCTCGAGTTTCAACAAGCAATATAATATCAAGTTCACTCAAGAACCAACTTAACATGGGACCTTTGCTCCATGGACAGTCATGACAATTCCAAGACAAAATCCGAAGTGTCTCAAATGTACTAGTCCAAACATCCCACTTTTTGAACTTTTTTGGGGTACATTTTTCCAATAAGTTTAGTCTTAAATTTGACTAAAAATTTAGAAAAATTGTGGAAATTGTAAATATTGCGTGTAATAGGGTTTTAGAGTGTGTTGAATCTATTTAATTGATAATATTCAAATCTTTCCTTAATATTAATAATTAATAAGTTTAATGCAGTAGTTAAGTAATTATTTTTTCTTTTTTCCCTATAAACGTGTACTCTCTTTGTGATTAAGATAATGAAATCCACAGCAGCATTTTGCCAACGCTTTGAGCAAAACCTTTGTCTCCCTGGTTGCTATTTGCTGAATTTACCTACAAATGCTAGAAAGGCACGTGGGTGTCTACGTGAGGCATGGTTTCTTAGGTCAAAAGCATGAATGTGAAAATCCACTGTGCAAATCAGTACCACCCACATCATGTACATTGTATAAGAGCGAGGGATCAACCACGAGTTGCGTAATGCCCGTCTGATTTTTATTCATCCCTGGCATTATCTATTCAGCTCAGCTGGCATTTCATTTACGCCGTCATTTAAGCGACACACAAATTGGTTACAACATGAATGGAATTAATTATTTAACAGTGGGACAAACATTTCAGACAGAAATAATCGTTTGGGTTGATTTTCAATGTATAATTTGCGATACCAACAAACAACTTCTTTTTCTGTGTTCACATTTTAAATCAGTTGTTTTTAACCCTTATGCAATTCCATTGGTCCGTCAAAATATTCATCTGAAATTACATGATTTGGTAACTGTCAGAAAACGTCTTTTATTGTCAATCAAATATCGTATAGAATATTTTTATTGAACTTTGTCTGTGTTTTTCTTAAAGATGTTTGTCGATAACTATTTACAGCGTGAAGGACTTTTATGTCGCTTTGGGCAGCATGTACGTTCTGGGGGTATTTTAAGAGAGCAGTCACTTAGGGTTCTGGTTTATGAAGTTTTAAAGAGATTACAGGAAATCAATTTCAAAGTATTTGGAATTGACTTTAACAAAAATTTAAGTTGGGAGTCTGGTCTATGTAGTTTTAAAGAGATTATAAAAAATTAATTTCAGTTCAAAATGGTAGATTACAAATATTTTAGAATTGACTTCAACAAAAATTTAAGTTGAGAAGGTTGCAGAAAGAAAAGAATCTTGGGAGGTTGAAAATAGTTCTATGCTTTCCAAAATAGGTGCAGAGAGACAAAGCTATGGGATTGGAAGACTAAGCAAACTCTCTTTGAGCTTTTAGTGATTCCAGTGGTTCTCTATGGTTGTGAAGTGTGGGCCAGCAGTACATCTGACTTACACTGGAACCAAATTGAAAAGATTAAAAAACTCTTGATTACAAACAGGTTTAAAATTAAAAGTTCAGTCCCTGTTGCTCCTATTGAAGCAATTGCTATGGTGCAATTCATAAGGTATCTAAAAAAAATTGAGCAAATGGAAGACCGAAGTTGGCCTAAATTTGTTTTCAATGACATATTATGTAAAAGAAAGAAGAAGTAGATGCTGAAAAATAGTAAATGGCTTAGTAAATGATATATTTACTTGAACATGTGCCCTAGGAACAATAAAGAGATAAAAAAATAAAGAGTATTATATTGAAGAGTTTAACCTCACTTACAATCATCATAAAAAACGTACATAGGGGCCAATATATCTTTGGAGAGCCAACATGAGTATTGCTCAATTAAGAACCAATTTTCATCAACTCCTTTGTGAAACCAGGGGCTGAAAAAACCCAAAGGAAACTTGGGAAGAAAGGGTGTGTATGTTATACACCTCCTGAAAAGTTGAAACAGAAAAACATTTCATTTTAGATTGTGAAGCCTTCAAAAACAGTAGGAACAACTATGTAAATATCTTTATAGCTAGATCTTGGGATAATTTGTTCAGCAAGAAGACCATGAAGAAATTTCAAACCCTAATCATTAAATTTAACAAGAAAAGAAGAACTGAAATGCAAAAAAAAAAAAGTGAAATAGACATTAAAATTATTTGTTTCTTTTATAGAGCATGAAAGGGCACTGATGTGTTATATTTCTCTCAAATCCTCACTATTTTAATTTGTACGCTACAGGCTACGCCCATGCTCTATATATTTCAAAACATAAATACTATTTAAAATGGCTACTTCGGTCTCAGTAGGCGCCTGCACTGACGTTGTCGTAGTGCTCCCTGAGATTGAGAGTGACATCCATGATTTTGATGTTTGGGTTAGATTCTTCTCTCAGAGATCGTAGTACTATCTAATCTGCTTTTCACGCGACCAAGATTTGCCCAGCTTGTCTTTCCAATACAAAAACTTTCGAGGAAGCAGATTCTTTTGTCCGTTTGTTTATGGAAAGGGTATCCACCTATACAAAACCGGGATTCTGCTCTGATTTTGCTTCGGAAAAAATGACAATGATGTTGATGGTGGCAATCCAGGGGT
>SNQJ01S0164062.1:0-21255 GCA_010110895.2 Picea sitchensis | reverse complement strand
TTCACCCTTCCTTGAATTTTCTTTCCTTTTATGAGTTCCAACTGTAAAAAACCTCCATCTGTGATAGACTTTATCTGATATGGCTCTAGCCAATGCATTCTGAACTTCCCTGGGCACTTCAAATACTTACCGTCATAGAGGAGAACCATCTATCCTACCTTGAAATTATTCTTCTTAATATTTGTGTCATTCCATGCTTTATCCTTTGCTTTCTGTACCTCCTTATGAAATCTTTCTATTATTCTATCTTCTTCAAATTCCATCAATTGGGCCAATGTTTCCTACATTGGGCCACTTTCATTCATATTTGTGATCAATGCTATGCACATAATTGGTATCAAATAATCTAAAGGAAATATTGCTTCCTATCCATACACCATCCTAAAGGGTTTATGCCTTGTTATATTATTGTAGGTAGTATAATAAGCCTAAAGTATTGTTGATACTTTAAAATCCCAATAATATCTATTCACTTTACAGATATTTGTTAAGACATTCTCCAAAATTGTGTCGAAGGCTTCCACTACTCCATTTGCTTGAGGGTGATGAGGAGTACTCTTTTGGTGGTATATCTCAAACTCCTCAAGCATTTTCTCAATTGTATTGTTCATGAAGTCAGTCCCCTGATCACTCATCAACATTCTTGTGCATCCAAACCTTGTCACTATATTCTCAAATAAAAAGTGTGTTGCAGTTTCTGCTTCGCAATCATTCATAGGTGCTTATTTTGCCCATTTGGTCATGTATTTTGTCACTGAAATAATATAGCTAGCTCCTGATCTTCTTGTTGGTAGATTAATTGGACCTAGAAAATCTATTTCTCATTTATTTAATACTTGTAAAGAAACTTGTGGTCTCTGTGGAATATAATTCCCTATGGATGGCTTCCCATCTCTTTGAAAAACATCACACTTATGAAAATATTCCTTTGAATCCTTATAAACTGTTGGCCACCATAATCGTGCGTGCAATACCTTATGCACAATATCTTTTCCTGCATAGTTTCCTCCTACAATCCCTTCATGCGCCTCTGCCAAAATAATGGATCTTTCATTCTCCATCACACATCTCCTTAAGATGTTATCTACTCCAAGTTTTTATAAATGACCCGCAATCAACTCATAATCTATATCTTTGACCACCAATTTTTTCTTCTACACAATAGTAAATTCTCTTGGTGCAAATCCTATACTAAAAAACTCAATAATGTGATTAATAAGATTTTTGTGGTTGGAGTTTTCATGATTGATTGGAATGGCCACCAGCGGCATAGAAATGGGCTCCCCATTGTCCCCCATTGTTGACAACACTTTCATGGAAAATTCTATGAGAAAACTAGTGGCATAGCAATGGGCTCTCCAAGGAGAATTCTATGAGAAAACCAACGTCGTAGAAATCGGCTCCCCATTATCCCCCATTGTTGCCAACCTTTTCATGGAAAATATTGAAAAGAGAGCCCTAGACTCAATCCCCCTAAAAATTTTAAAGTGGAAAATAGGGAAAATAATGGGGATCTAGGAAATGAATTTTAGAGAGAAAAGACCCACACCGAGAACTATCTCCACACTAACTCCCATCACCACCCCAACTAGAAACTAGTTGTCCTAAAAACCTTAGCCACTAGAGCCATAAGAATATCAAATGAAACACACCTGGATAAAGAAACAAATCACCTTACCAAGACTTTTAAGAACATAGGTTATAAACAAAAAGACATTAGGAATGAAATAAACATAGCACTAGAAAAAACCCGTGATAATCCCACTGTCCCAAAAGACTAGAACCATAAAAGATGCATGCCTCTCTTACATACAAGGAGTGACCGATAAGATTGCAAGAGTTCTCAGAAAAAAAGAGATTAATACCTCCTTCAAACCACTTGAAACCATCAAACATAATATGATATCCATCAAAGACAAACTCGACCCTCACAAAAGCAAAGGAATCTACAAAATAGAGTTCTCATGCGGAAAATGTTACATCAGTGAAACTGGTTTCTCCTTCCAGATTAGGATAAAAGAACATGGAGTTGACATTAAGAATGAATGCATCTGCACCTATTCCCTAGTTGAGCACTCCCTTAAAACAAGACACCATATTCACCTAGAAGACACCAAAATCCTTGCTAAAGAAAACCACCTCTTTAAACGACGTATTAGAGAAGCCATTTAAATCTGAAAACATCCTAGTAACCTAAATAGAGATAGTGGGTTAGAACTAAGTGAAAACTAGCTCCCTTCGATTCATAATAAACAATAATAATCTCAATATTAAAATTAATCCATTAAACCCCACCTAATTAAAAATCACACCCAATAAAAAACACCTTTTTACCAAAAAACATAGCTGACACCTAAGCTTCCCTTCACCTCTAGTACTTAATACTATCTCTTCTCATCAGTTGAACCCAGGCTCAATGTCCTAAAGATGGATCCTGATTTGGATCTGAAACGTCGATAGTCTATTGAAAAAACTGTGGCCATTCTGATCAATCATGAAAACTCAATAATGTATGCAAAATATCCATTTGAAATCTATATTGCAAACAATTGTGCATCTGGAAAGTTTTCTTCCAAGTTACTAGTTTCTTCTCCATTTTTTATCCTGGATAAGCGATCTGGTCTTGCATTCAATCTTTCAGGCTTCACCACAACTTCAAAGTCAAATTCTTGAAATAATAATAGCCATATGCATATCCTTCCCCAAAAAAATGGCTTATTGACTAAATATCTTAGAGATGAATGATTTTTAAACATCTTAAAGTGTTGTCCAAACAAGTAATGCATGTATTTCTGCAAAGCATACACCATAGTTAGACCTTCTCTTTTGGTAATATTGTAGTTTTGCGTTGAATCTGATAGTTTCCTGCTGGAAAAAGAAATAGGGTGATCTATATCACCTTCTTCTGGTTGGGTTAATACTTCTCCTAATACAATTTCAAATGCATCCACATGCACATGAAATTCCTTTAACCAATCTAGGAAAACTAGAATTGGCGCAATAACCATATTTTCCTTTAAAATATCCAAACTCTTTTGGCATTCATCATTCCACCGGTACTTAGTATCATTATTCATCAACTTCTCCATTGGCATAGTAATCTATGCATATCCTCTTATAAACTTCCTATAATATCTTGTATGGAAAAATGTACTTTTCAACTAACGCACTGACTTTGGTGGTGGTAAGATAACTATGACAACAATTTTAGCAGGATCAACCAACATACCATGTTTACACACCACATGTCCCAAAAAAATCTCGAAAGGTACGCTGAAAACACATTTCTTAATTTTCAATGATATCTGACATTGTCTGCATCTATCCAACATCATCCTTAATACTGCAACATGATCCTTCATCAAACTGAACACTATCCAATCATCTAACTAAACCTCCAAAAACTTATGAATAAATTCCTTAAAAGATGTTATTACTACCCTTGAAAAAATGGTTGGTGCATTCTTCAATCCAAATGGAATGATTGTATACTGAATTAAGCCCACTCTGTAGAAAATGTGGTTTTATTCCTATCTTCTGGTGCTATCCTAATCTGATGATAATTTGAAAATCCATCTGTAAAATAATAATCTTCTTGACCCCCTATATTTTCCAAAATTTCGTCTATAAATGGGATAGGTAAACGATCATGTAGGAAATAATCATTCAATTTTATCAAATATACACAAATATTGATCCCTCCTTGCTTATTTTCTTGCACCACTATAGGATTGATCCATTCTGACTCTTCTACAGGTTCTATAACACCAGATTCTAGCATCGTGTCAATTTTTATCTTCACCTTTCTCTTTGTATATTGGATTCA
This sequence comes from Picea sitchensis, assembly GCA_010110895.2. NCBI lineage: Eukaryota > Viridiplantae > Streptophyta > Pinopsida > Pinales > Pinaceae > Picea > Picea sitchensis. Next base: position 17,429 of record SNQJ01S0164062.1, on the reverse strand, counting down.
ATATGTACGACCTCTGTCTGATAGGTCTTTCTTTTGGCTTTAATGGGATATTCATCTCTCCAAGTTCTCCTTATAACCCATTGATTTCTAAGAATGTTGTTGGGAATAATTCATTGTAGTCGCGCAGTAATTTTGTGATCCTTTCTAATGTCTTATTATCCCAATAATATCCAATACAAGCCATCTTTGGGTTGTCTGTAGTTCCAATGTTGACCTTCTTAATATTTAATGATACAACATAATATTATAATTACATATTGAGGCCTTCCACTTCCCTTTCACCTTCCACTTTGGGAATTTGTATGTTGCGCGGATTATCTTCTTTTGGTTCTTTTTCTTCTGCTACGTGATAACAGTGTAGCAATTGTTTAATTGTTTGTCTATACTACCTTTGATGTGATGGAATTATTTCAAACTATGGTTCTTCAAATATAATGTCTCTTACCACTTTCAGTGTTGTATCAATCTATGGAATTTCATGTTCAAAGGAAACTGTAACTTCAAAGTTCTGCTACATCTTTTCCCAGTTAGCAGTTTCTCTGCACTATTCCTTTTTTGTGTACCAGTTATTTGGAATACCTTCTAGTGTGTGAATAAAATTGTGTGGCTATTGTTCTATTGGTACTAATATCCACTGAACCATGCACTTCTCTACATGTTTTTTTGGTTGGCCAAATCCCTCATATTTATGCTCTTGTTCTGCATCGAATTGTATTCGTAGTAACCTTTTGCATTGCAACCAATTGTTGATATTTTCCTTGTGTGTACCCCACCATATTGTAAGTGTAGATTTTAAAGAAATATCTAATGTTGGTAATATATGATTTTCCATAAACTCTACCTCATATTTAAAAAAAAACAATATTCTAAATCATTCAATCCATAAAAAGTAGGAGGTTCTCTTACCTCTGTACCAACCCATCTCATCGCACTCTTCATTTTGGCACATCTCATGGTAGATAATTCATGTAATCGTTGCTGCCAGTTCTCTAGTCATATGTCAGAGTCTGAATCACAAGAACTAATACTAAATCCAACTAAGCATTCCATCTGCAGTTGGGTTGATATAGTCCTCTTCACATGCGGTAGTTTCATATAGATGATTCACATCTTCTGTAAGAACACTATCTGTCGCAAGTTCCACATACCTAATTTATTTTGAGGGATCCAATCGAGAAATAAATCTATATTCTCCAGACTCAAATATCATCTTCCTTATCTTCAAATTGATAATAGCTTGGTTATCCAAGGCCCAATCCAGACCCAACAATGATGGATATGGTGAAGTATTGCCCACTATGCCAATGACTTAAAAATTAGCCATTGTGCACACACCATCCAAATCTATTGGAATCCCCTTTAACCTCCCAATTGGTACCACTGTATGTTGATTTTATAACTTCAACTGAATAGGTGAATACCCCAATCTTGGTTCTCCCATAGCTTCCCATGTTTTATTTGGCAGAACATTGACTTCATATCCTAAGTCTAGTATAATATCCCCCATATTGAAATCTCCTATGTTATCATTCAATATGAATTCCCTGTTGTTTCTTCTCTTATTTCGAACCTGATTTACTCTTTTTACCCCCTCTTCTCTAGAATCACACTTTTCTAATAAATTTTGCAGTACTTGTAAGGAATTTTTATCACTCAACAATTTGACACAAGCTCCCAAAATTTTTCTTAAGTTACTTACTTTTTCTGAAGAATGCTCTTGATTGTCCTGATCAAATAATGAAGGCATGTCATAGATTGGTATCTCATCCACTAGATTTCTTCCTGAAGTGGATGAAATGTTTTCCTTAAATATATCATGTCTAGATTCCTTGAATATTACTTTCTCTTTGCACACGCCAAACTTCTGTTACGACACTATATTCTTCTTGACCCATTGGTACTGGTCCTGATCCTTCTTGGTTGCATATTCTCTTTTCTTGGATCTACCTATCGTAACTATGTTAATATTATTCCCATCATCTTCTTTGTTTTCCACCTCGATCCATTGCAAGTTCTAATTATTTTGGTTCCTATTGTCTTGTATTTTTATCAAAAGTGTAGGACAATCCTCTATTTCATGGTTTATTCCATGACAGTACATACATGTCGCAGGTGGTTGTGGGAATTCTCGTGCATAGTGCCCTGGTTTCTGATAGTTATGACACACTATTGTTCCTCGTCCTCCTCCAAATCCTCTTCCTCCATGACCTCCTCCTATGAATCCTCCTTTGTTTCCCTGATTATCTCTGTGTGGTATGTTATACTGAGGTCCTTGATTATACTTCGGATGTGGGTTATTGTACTATTGTGGTCTTGTGCACTACTATGCAGGATTATATTGTTGCTTCCCTTGAAATTGTTGCCCATTATAGTGTGGTTTTTATGCAAATTGTTGCATGGGATTGTACTATGGTTGTTGTGTAGTGTTATACTATGGCTTCTATGCATATTTTCTGATTACATGTTCATCATATCCAAGGTCCTACATTCTTTGTCTTCATGTCCAACTAACTTACAAAAGTTACAAAATGTTATATTCGATACCGTATGATATTTCTACATCAGGGGGAAATGATAAGGATAATTCCCATTTGTGTTGCAAATATGACACCATGGTCCTCAAGCTAAATATTTTGGCATACCCACTCCAATATACTATGAAAATAATGGACACTCATTCTTGTGATGGCCTTCTATCCTTCACATTGTACACCAGACATCTTCTCTTTTCTCTTTTTGTTTGTTATGATTCAATTGGCAAGTTAAGGTCTTCAGATCTTACTTCGGCTCTTCCACAACTAGGTTTGTATGTTTGTACTAGTTTTCCTCTAGTTGAAAGGCTACCTGCAGAGCCTCACCTTGGCTTTGGAATTTATTTTGTATCAAAGGGTACTTCAAGTGTGGAAACAAATCATTAACAAACAAATTCCTATGTTGTGTATCAGTAATAGTGTACTTTAACTTACCTTTTAACCTCTTTAACCTGTGATCCACTTCCCAGACTAATTCTTCTAGTTTCTTCTTGATCTCTATCATTCCATTCATAAACTAGTCTTCTGAATTTAGCTTATGAAATTCATTTATTAACTCCCTCTTCACATATGCTACAGTTGTAGGTGTTCTTGTTGGGTTACTTTTTGAGATACCCATGTACCAATGTAATGAGCAGTCTCTAAAAGTGATTTCCAGCTATCAAACCTTTGTATCCTCATCTATAATCTTCTTTTCTACCCATATCTTCTCACAGATGAACAAATTAATTTTTGGGTCATCCGACCCGTCCCCTCGAAACTTTGGTAACCTGGTAGTTGGATTTTTTCCTTCCATTGTGAAATTTATTGAACTACCACCTCCATGTGGTGTAGATACTTGAATTCTAGTTTTTGAAATTGCACTGTTGCTACTGGACCCACGTCCTAGAAAAATTCTTCTACCACTAATCACTTGTTGGTTAATTGTTTCTTCTTTGGTTGTCTTATTCGCACATGGGGTTTTGGATTCCACACTAATTCATATCTGGAATGGAGATCCTTATTCTACACTAAACCCAAGACCTCTGGTTTTCCTCTCATATGTGGCATGCAAGATATCCTCAATCTTCCCTATGGCATGAATATCCTCTACCTCTTCCTCATCATTTTCCAATCCATCTTGCTCGACTACTTCCATCTTCATATTATCCATCCTATACTAGTAGGGTCGTCTGTTGTGCGTCACACCTACATTCCTTATGGTTTCCCTAGTATTTTCATCATCCATCATGATGGGTTCCATTTCCTACTTCGTTTGGATACTCTCCTAAGCCTTCTCCATTTCTTAGATCCTCCTTAGTTTCCCCCCCAACTCCCTCATGCACACAAAGTGATATAACTGTCTAATTCCATGGTCATCATGCCTTCATCATGTAATAAGATCTTGATGTATGTGTAAAGAGACCCGATGTACCTCCCTCCAGGTCCCTTAAATAAATCCTTCTCTATAGCATTATATGACTTCATTGTATCTACTACAAACTCATTGATAAATCCCACAGTAATGTCTTCTAACCAAAAATCCACTATGCGTGTGAATTTATTATTAACTTTTTCCAACCACGTGATATTTTTAGCAGACCACACCACTAAGATAATCCGATTAGTCGGATGGGTATATTTCAAACTTAATATCAACTCCTATAATAAATATAGAAAATAACATAAATATGCTTCATGTAAATCAGTAATCACATATCTTTGCAGGTGTTGGTGCATTGTACACCTAGAACCCTTATTGTCTTTCTGCATGAACTCTGACTTCTTGTTCTCCAACCATCTTTAAATATATTTCTTCGTAGGATTCCATGGCTTGAACATCCCTTTCTTCCATTGCATATTCTTCACCAAACCCCTTATTGTCTCTCCTTTTGAGTTATATCCAGCAACAGAATCATTTGTTGGATGTATAGGCTGACCCAGGTTCTACCTTAGTTCTCCAAAAAACCCTTATCATCATCGACCCTTCTGGTAAACCATAAGGCTAAACCATGCACATAGTGCACAATGTAGTCTCACCCGAGATGGTTTATGGGTGACTGGAAGATGCAAGTGTTTGCAGTCATGGAAGGGATTGAGGTTGTTCTCCTTGCTTATATTTCTACTCAACCATGTATTTTATTACAATATTCATGAGATCCATTCATTCATTCATTCTTCATATATATTATAGTGCACACTATAATTAAAACCATTCATTCATCTATCTAAACATTCAATCATAACTATAGAAATAGTAAAACATTCAGACAAATTTCACACAGGGTTTTGTTGTGGGTTCACCCCCCTGGGGATACAAACACAAATACCTTCTTCTTCTTTTATTATTCATCAAAATGTGTTGTGCACATTACATCATAATATAGAGTAGTGAGGTGGACCAATATCGCACCAATATCCACAAATCGCGACCTGACCCTCAACTACATCTCCAAATTAACTCCATCTAAGATTCACAACTCTCAAACCATACTTCAAATCCAAAACAATGCTCAAAAAGTCACACAAAGATCTCACAAAGCATATATGGGATCCGTAGATGCCTCATTCTACCTTAGACATATCCTATGTATATTACAAAGATGGGTTACACACTTTCAATATGACTCCAAAAACCTAACCCTAACATGGCTAGGTTTGTCCACATCTACGTTGAATTTCCGCAAATCCTGTCGCGCACGCTGCTTTTCCTCAAAATATGGCACACTCTCCTTCTTGGTCCAATATTCCTCATTTTATATGTTGTTCTCCAAAAAATCATTGCTCCAACAATAAACCTTTCATATGCTTCTCCCAGGGATTCCCCGATGAAGCAATGAAACATTTCTCTATAAGAAAAGGGGGACTCACAAGAATAAATGATAATGAATTCTTAGGGGGTTAGTTGGAGGATGGGAGGTATAATAATGAGCTATCCTATCATGATAATTTGTATCTAGTGGTATGAAATTACCATTATTTGGCCACCAATCCAGGGTAGTGGCTCTTAATTACACAATTGAGAGAAAGGGGGTCTCCTCACGAGCCAACCTTCTCATTTTTCCAAGGTATTTGTGATTGACACTATGATTATTTGGACACCACAAAAGGACAATTGCCTTCAACTTGTCCTTTAAAACATGAAAGAAACAAAGAATAGAAAGAGGATGGGCTTGAAAAACGTTCATTGCAAACACAAATTCCACACACCCTATACAAAGGCACCCATGAATGAGACACTACAACCCCTTGTATTACATGAACCCCATGCCCAATGAGTCTTGATTAGAGAGGGATCACTTGGGAGACACTCCTTTACCTAGGGAAACATCTACCCAATAGGACACCTCATCAACCCTCCCATATCCAATCTTGGAAAGTTGCATAATGTCTTTGAGCACTTACTTGTTTGACCGGGTAATCTTTTATGCACATTCTTAGGTGGCTCATTTATTTATTTTATTTACTCACCATGATATTTTGACTTGTGATACTTGGAGGGCATGCTTATTTGTCTTTGCATTACCTAGCTGGTAGATGGTTTTGGAAGAACAGGCCTAGCTTGGGATTCCATGGGGCTTGAAGCCCACATGTTGGATGACAAGGGTCTGCATGTCGGATGATAGAGACATACCTTTAGATGCCTATAATATGATTTGGGACACATAACCTATCCCTCACATGCCAAAACAATTTCCTAGGAGAGGAAAAAATTCTCATTGGAAGCTTAACGTCACCTAGAAGGGATAGGGTTTGGTGGTGACGATGTTGTTCATTAACAGATGGACATTTTGAGGAGAAGAAGATTTTTACCATGGGGAGATAGATTATATGAGTGATATGTGTCATTTTTAGGCCTAACCATGCATATCCAACTCCAATGACTTGATCCTAATGTAAAAAAGTCCCCTAAAGGGATGACATCATCTTACTTTAGGGTTTTCTTTTGTGTAAAAGTGAATTTTAAGTGATTTTTTTAATATTATTTTGTTGCAAGGAGTAATATAAGGGTTGTGGATCCCTTATCTTTTGTTTTACCCTCTCTAATGTGGACAAACTATGTGAATGACATTTTGTATAAATAGAGATCATAAAATCTCATTTTAAACACATAACTCTCCCATCTTGGAGAGGTACTTGGCTGGAATTTTTGCTAACTTTGGAATAATTCTCTCTCTATTTCTATTTTCCATGGTTTATCTTGTTATTGGTGGACGGAATTAGTAAAATACACTTGGAATATCTATCTCTTGCTTTTTGGTGGAATTTTCTTGGTCATTTAGGGTTTGATTTTGTATCTAGTGTGTAATTTTTAATGAAAATATGTATTCAATGTCTTTTATCTCTTGCTTTCTTCCATAATTTTTCTTGATTAAACCCTTAGAGGAGTATAAGGCAATACACCCTCCCCAAGGCCTATTTAATTACTTTGGGAAAGGTTATTTATCACAAGGTGACTTGGAGGAATATAGGTGAGTATACCCTCTAGGTTCACTTTGGTTTGTTCTACAAACCGTAGGAAGCAAAAGGGCTTACACCCCTAGGTTCCTTATGGATCAAACACATACAATCCAAGGCTTCATTTAAATTCATATTATTTCTCAAGGTTTTTCCAAGAGAATTAAAATGGCTTACACCCCTAGGTTCCTTGTGGATCAAACACATACAATCCAAGGCTACATTTAAAGTCATATTATTGCTCAAGGTTTTTCCACGAGAAGTAAAAGCGCTTACACCCTCTTGACATCTCCTAGTTTACTTAGCTATTATTGGGAATTATGAGGATGTAAACCCCTAAGGGATTAGCCTAGTCATCTTATTGTTTGACCGCATAACCCAATAGTGAGGCACTAATCATTTCATATTTTCATTGGAGGTATACAAGTTCTTCTTTGGGAAACGTGCAAATTCATGATTTTGAAGTTGTTCATAGTGGAATAAAATCTGTGCTATAAATGCTTGCTTGACCACTAGGGATTCTCATTTCTCCAATTGTTTCTTGATGTTTTTAAAAAATTAATTTGCAGCCACAAGGGCTACAGAAAACCCTAACCAAAATCTTTAATAACTCATAATTTAACCGTTGAAAATTGCCTAAAATCTGCCCACATAATCTACTAAGTACAGTACATATTTTCGATAGTTTTGAGAAATTTTTAGTGGTTAAATATATTTTTGTAATAATAATTTTGTTACATCCATAAGGATCAAAAATATCACTGCATTAAACTTTTTGTAACAACCTTTCTTTTATGCTAAAGTCTTGCTCCTTCATTATTGAGTTGAACTAGTCTTTACTAGCTTGTCTCTTTCTTATTCAACTAGAATTTTAGCACTTATTTCTCAACCCTCATTATATTATATATGATGATATATGTCACTGATATTTTCTACAGTTAGGGACAAAAATATTAACTTTCTTTTCCACCTAACATACTATATGCAAGTGTGGCTTTTCTTGTGTCTCAGGCAGGTACAAACACTTTTGCAGATATCCAAAGACTTGTAAACCTTAAACCACCAAGAGAAAAGTCATAAAAGAAACTTTTATCTTCCATCATTGACCTTTAGGGAGATACTTCTCTTATTTATCTTCCATCCATTTAAATCTCACTACGGTCACTGGGATCACCTCCCTAGAGTGACCTAGTCACCCTTGAAGAATGAGACATATATCGAGGTGACATTGGGTATAGTGTCCCTTAGTTGTCACAACTTGGTGGTTGGGTTGGTATTTTCCCAACCTACAACTTGTGTGATAACATATTTAATCAAGGAAACCAAGGAGGATTCGATAGGGGTAGAGGTAGAGAAAAATTTGTCAGAGGAGGAAGAGTCACCATAATATGCTATAATTGTAACCAACTAGGACACCTATAATGGGATTTCCAAAACCCCTGCACAACCTACACTTACTGTTAGGCATAAAAACATGCGACAGAGGACAATACACAGTTTTTGGAAAAGTGGCACACTAGAGGTAATCAAAACCAAAACCCAAACATTCAAAATATATCATCCTAGATATGGGACGAAGGACCCAAAATAACATTTGTTATGCATGGAGGAACCAAAATAGGGACAACTGCCACCAATGAAAGGAAACAGGATGAGCAATGGGTGAAGAAATAAGCAGTACTTATGGCAACATTCGATCCAAGATATGAAAAAGAGACCTATAGAAGGATGAGGGAGGAACTATTATGACAAGAATGTGAAGTCTCAACATCTTATGCATCACATATAGTATATAGGCCTCACACTCATGAATAGGATATGACTAAAGGATCATTGAATAAGGTAACTACCTTAGGAAAATTTGTGAAGAGTTTCCTAGAGCTAGTCGAAGATGAAAAGTAATTGCATACATTATGCTCTATGATCGGTCAATGTGTACACTCAAAAACATTCCCTACTGAAATGAAAGTAGTGAACCAACTACTTCACAAGAAAAGAACCAATGGAGAGTTTAGGTTCAATGCACAAATTGGAGAATACGACATAGACAATGTGATATTAGACTTGGGGTGTCATGTGAACGTGTTACCTAAGTATACATGGGAAACAATGGGGAAACCCAAGTTAGTTTTGTCACCCATCCAATTGAGATTAGAAAACCAATACAAAATAGTACCTATTGGCAGATTAATAGAAATACATGTGAATATAGATGGAGTGTGCAATGAAACAGATTTTGAAGTTATCAAGATTGTGGACGACAACCAACCATACCCAACATTAATGGGACTAGAATGGGCCTTTGATAACCAAGCCCTTATCAATATGAAAATGAGAGAGATGATATTTTAAGTAGGAGAACTGAAATTTATTGCGCCATTAGACCCAAAATAAGGAAGGAGGTACCTAAATCCAGTGAAAGGAGATGAAATTGAAAACTTGTATAACATGACTACAAGAATGGATGACTATGTTAACCCCACTGTAGACGGTATGTTAAGTTGGAGAAGAATCAATCTGTGTACATTAGATTCAGAAGTAGAGGATGCATGAAGTCTCAACATGACGATGTGCACACATAACCATATCATTACCCCAGATTGGAATAGAACTATGCAACACACCTAAGTGTGACAAGTTGATAGATATAAAAACATTTGTACATACATTCGAGGAACATGTATGAGAACAACAAAGGCTACTAGCACTGGACATTCTACTGAAATCCACCACAACTAGATGGTGGGAGACACACAAAGAAAACATAGAATAATGGAAACAATGTAGGAAAATAATACAAGTGAGATTCAATATTGATGAAGGAGACATGATACAGAAGTATAATTGGGAAGGAAACCCAAAAGATCATGTTGTGTAGTGTGAAAAATCATGGAAATCAGTACCAACGAAAGAATGGACACATAGGTTCATGCATACCCTTGATACCATCCCAAATAACTGGTACCTAGAACTGGAAATGTACAGGGATACAATAGATTGGGATTACATAACTCAAAGTTTCAGGTAAAATTTACCTTTCAGAATGAGTCACACCTAATAAGTACATGGCTTCTAGAAATCAAACATAAAATATTCATTGAATATGAATCAATGAAAGTAATATTTGTATGTAGAACACACAATGCCTCTATGACAATTTACAAGTCATTGGAATGTTATAATGTGACACAAGAGTATCATGATCATGAAGATCCCCAAAATATATAAGTACTGGAAATAGAGGGGGAACGAACAGTAGAGGGCTCAAAGGTGTAATCCACAACATACGCATAGCCAATCCAAACACGAAAAGTAAATATTATGACAGAGGAAAACCCTAAGTTTGAAAATATATGAGATTACTAGGATGAGGAAACCATAGAAAAGATAGAATATCTATTGCACGAATACCATTACTTATTCCCAAATACATTCTCTGATATGAAAGGGATAGCGAGCGATCTAGGAGAGATGGAAATCCCACTGAAACCAGGAACTAAACCATTGAAATAGAGACCATACAGACTAAACCCAAGATATAAAGAAAAAGTAAAGGAGGAAATAGAATGCATGCTAAAATCAAGAGTCATCGAACCGTATGAGGAATCAGAATCGATAAGTCCCATGGTGGTACAGGACAAGAAAATAGGGGTACAAGAATCTTCTTCGGCTTGAAAAAACTAAATGATGCATGCCTACGTGACCCATTCCCAATGCCATTTATAGATGAAGTACTTAAAAACGTAGGCGGATAAGAAACCTATTCATGCACAGATGGTTTCTCACACTACCATCAAATAAAAATTGCACGGGAAGATAGCCATAAGACTACATTCTCAATAGAATAGGGAAGTTTTCAATACATAGTGATGTCATTTTGGTTAAAGAACGCACCTATAGTATTTTCAAGAGTAGTTGTCACATTGTTTAAGGAGTTTATTCATAAGTTTCTTGAAGTTTACTTGGATGAATGGACTATATTTATCCTATTATAGGATAATGTTGAATTACTAAGATTGATGTTGGATAGGTGTAGACAACATCACATATCCTTCAACCTAAAGAAGTGTTTTTTTTGCGCACTGTTTGGAATATTATTGGGACACGTGGTATGAAAACAAGGTATATTAGTTGATCCTGCAAAGATTGCAGTTATTCTAGACTTACAAACAACCACATCAATAAAAAAGGTACGCGAAACATTCTATCACATTAAGTATTATAGGAAATTTATCAAAGGATGTGCACATATTACAACTTCAATGGAAAAGTTACTGAAAAACGAAGCGAAGTTCCAGTGGAATAACCGTTGTCAAAAAGGACTAGACACACATAAACAAAAGTTAGTAGTTGTGTTGATCTTAATCTTCCCAGAATGGAACAAGGACTTGCATGTACATGTGGATGCATTATTAATAGCATTAGGCGTGATATTGTCATAGGCAGGTGAGGGAGAGATATATCACCCAATCAATTTTGCAAGTAGGAAACTCTTAAAAATGGAATTTTTTTTTACCACAAAACAATGTGAGAGATTGGCTATGGCCTATGTGCTGCAAAGGTTTAGACACTACTTGCTAGGCTCAAACTTTAAGATGTACAACGACCATTATGTGCTAAGATATCTGGTCAAAAATCTAGTGTTGGGGGGAGGTATTTTCATACGGCTCCTATTGTTCAAGGAATATGAATTTGAAGTAGTAGTAAAACCAGGTAAACTTAATGCAGGACCAAATCACTTGTCATGCATACTCTCGAGAGAAGAGGCAGGAAACCTTGATGACATATTTCCAGATACACAATTATTTTCAGTTAACATGGTGGGCGATTATTTTACAGACATTGTAAATTTCCTAATAACAAGGATGCCCCCCTCAAACATGATGGTTGTGCAGAAAAAGAAGTTGGTAGTGAAGGACAAGAAATACTAATTGATTGCAGGAAGCCTGTATAAACTGGGCACAAATGGAATTTTGCGACGTTGTGTGGTCGAACATGAACAACAAATTATATTGGAAAAAGTGCATGAAAAACTAGAAGGAGGACATTATGCAGGTAAATTTGTTGCACAAAATATATTATGCATCGGAATATGGTGGCCTACACTCCACAGGGATGCAAAGTAATACTATCAGACATGTGATGTTTGTCAAAGGGTTGAAAATCCCTCTAGAAGGGATGAGATGCCATTGAATCCACAAGTTACATTACAGGTTTTTGATAAGTGGGCCATAGACTTTATTGGACCAATCAACCCACCAACAAGAAGATGAAGGGATAGGTACATCATTACAACAACACAATATTTGACTCGATGGGAATAAGTCGTGCTAGTTACAGATTACATTGCAGAAACTACTACGTACTTTTTTTTTGGGAATATAGTAACTCGATTTGGATGTCCAAGAACATTAATGAGTCATCAAGGGACACACTTCATCAAGAATAACATAGCATATTTGACCGAAGAATTCCAAATTCACCATCAATGGAGTATGCCATACAACCCGTAAGCCAATGGCACAATGGAAGCATTCAACAAAATCCTAGAGAATGTACTGAAAAAAATATGAAACGTAGGAAGAGATGACTCAGACTTAAGCGTACCTCCTGTACTATGGGAATATAGGACAAATAGTAAGAAATTGACAGGGAAAACACCTTTCAGGTTGGTAAACAGGAAGGAGGCAGTAATTTCGATGGAGTTTATTGTACCGAACCTGCGCATCGTAGCTATCATAGATATTTTGGATTCGATCGCAATACATGAATGCCTATCAAAACTAGTACAACTTTAGGAGGATAGATTGATCGAAATATCTCACCAGCAAGTTCAAAAGGAAAGGGAAAAAACATGGCATGATGGACACATTAAGCTGAAAAAATTGCATGTAGGCGACTTGGAACTACTATATGATAGCAAATTTATGAAACACCCAGGGAAGTTTTGTATGCACTGATTAACACCATATGTGATCAAGGAGGTGAAAGAGGTAGGTGTTGCACAATTGGAAACACTTAATGGAGAAGCATTGAAAGGAAGGGTGAATGACATTCAGTTAAAACTCTATCAAGAGGGTTGGTAATCTATGAAATAGGAGGAACCACGTGAGAAAAGAGAGAGAGAGAGAGAGAGAGAGAGAGAGAGAGAGAATGCACGCATAAATAATGACTATGGGAACTATGTCGAGAGGTTAAATTTCACCAACCAAGGATAATATACACAACAACGATAAACTATACAGTAGTAGTTTCCCCATCCCACACGACAAGACCATTGAAAGTATGAAAAGGGTGGAAATGAAAATTACGGGCGAATAAGGACAACTCATAAAATGGATGCTATAACAAATAATAAAGCTGCCATAAATCCAGTTCATAAGTCCATCATAATGATAGTGAATAAAAGAAAATTTCCACTGATATGCATGATAGAGGGGTAGTACATGACGGAAATCAAATAACAGATTTGGAAATAACGCACCATTAACATAAACACTTGTCACACTATGGGTAGATGAGATGGAAGGGAAGGCGTGAAGACTAATGAAAAACTGGAAAAATGATATAAAAGTAGCCAGGATTACCAAACACGGGATATTGTTACTTAACATTACAAGAAAAACAGAGAGAACATAGCTCGAATGAGATACAGATCTCCAACACCTGTCAAAGACTACTTAACTACAAAAATGGCGCCACTGAGAGCTACATGCGAAACAATAGTTGTACCAAGGAAGAGTCACAATAGAGATCTAGTAGTCGAACCGGAGATTGAGAAAACCCCTGGTGCATCTTCATCAGAACCGAGGTTTCCTTGTGACTACATACCACCTAGAAAGGATGACGCCCCACCGATAACACTATAGAAGGCTCCAGACTATACATTGGTGACCCGTAACATTCCAGAGGAAGTCATCCTTGACAAAGACATGTTGGGGAAGGTACCCCAACTAAAATATGGATACCACAACATTACTGATTTGGAAAATTTCCTTGAACTTGTGCTCCACGAATACCTAGAGCTCAAAGTATATCCAATCATACATCATAGCATACTAGTAACGAAGGTTTGGGCAAGAGGATTGAAGCAAGAAGGCCTCCTCAACCTGTTCTACACCCACACTTTGAATGCAACAATGAATTCAATGCATGCATTAAAATCCTCTTATGTTGTGTGCATGGGGGGTATATTTGGTTGGAAAAGATAATATCTATTGACAAATACTTGATAGAAAGAATCACTTAGATTCCAACCTAGGGGGAAGATCGTTCTCTATTATTTGTAGAAAAAAATAAAGAGAGAGCATAGTTAGAGGCCATGCGAATGAAATTTCTCATGGTTAGAGCAGTGTGTGGCATGGATGTGCCAACTATATGCGACACAAACATTCGAATAATGACACAGAAGTTAGCATGGAAGCTGCTACAAAAGCGCAGGAAGTATAAAGTACCAGCATGTGTAATAGTTGTAGAAGAAAAATGTGTAGAAGGCACTACAATGAGTTAGGCGATATTCCTATTGAACCCATTCCTACTAGACTGTGTAGAATCCCAATATAAAGGAATGGAGTTTCACTACCCCTGGATTTTGATTTTGATTTCCTTCACAACATGGGGAGATCTAGAGGATGCACATTTCTTAGGGTTGATATGTCTCCTCTTATTTGTTGAAAACCATAAATTAATGTACTTTGTTGCTACACATAACAACAACATAGAATTATTTATCTATGCTGAAAATATTTGACATAGTATCTGGAATGCACCATGCATGTCACCACAATTGGTGGATGTATATGGACCAATAGTGGAGTTTCTCACAGACATACATCACATGTAAGTTAAATCCTAGAAGGATCCAAGGGAGGAGTGGGTCCAAACAAAATACAATATAACATAAGAATAAATCCGGTTGGGAACCATACTAGAAGGTCCCAACACAAGGGGATACAACAACGCAATAGGTGAACCCCAAGGTGGCATAACGCACAGATGTAGAGATGGACCCCCCAGAAAATGATGTAGAGGACACCAATCAAGGAAATGACATGGAGGATGCACCAGAAACAAAACCAACATACCAACCTCCAAACCCCCCACCTATGATGGGGAAGAAACGATAGGACCAAAGCACAGGTTCATCGATGTGGAAGTAGAAAAATGCCCAAAAGAAACCAATTGTCTACACACTAATAGATGACAACATGGACATAATTGGATACCAACCAAGGGATGCCATGGAGGAATTCCTCGAAGAGACCACAAAGAAATAGGAAGAACTACAAATGCAAGTGCAGGACCAATGTATGAAGTTACAACAATTGTTGGAAATAGTCCTATTGGTACCTACACAAGGACCTGACACATGTGCTAGTGGGGAAAATCCCCCTATTACTATACCAGGGTCAAATCACAGGCAGAGGTATGATCTCCCTTAAAATAAAATCTAATTCCTAAACTACCCAAAACACTCTAAATGGATGAAAAGAAAGAGATAGGAAAATAGGTAAGAGGTAGTACCTTTGGTCCAAACGTTCGATGTAGACCTCCTCCAGCTTTGTAGCTTCCCAGGCTGTTAGTCTCCTCCCAAAGATGACCTGCAAGAACACTTAGGAAAAGAATGCTACAAATATTCTATTTCTACTCATCAATATTAGGGTTAGATATAAACCATTATACATAAATCAAATGAAAAACATAAATATATCATTTGGGACAGGAAAAAGATTCTTTTATTCAAATCCAAAGATCGAAAAATTACAACCTTTGTAGGTCGATGCTCCATGAACCAAGTCCGAGATCATTTTGATGTTTCTCTGAGTGCACCTTCGCAATGCCTTGTCTCACAATCAGTTGATCACTTTAGGAAAAGGCAAGGGATTGTATAATATAAAAGGCTATAGAGGGAATGTTGAGGCAAAAACTCAGAAAGGTCTGCAAATACTTGGCAAAGGAAGGAAAGGGATTTGGGTAGACTTTCTCCATTCTAATGATTGATCTTGGAATGGGACCCCAAGACCTCCTTTTATATGACAAAATGATAGTTATTCGGTTCGGGGATGGGCTACAGTGGGTGAAATGGTTAGGAAACCTCCAATGGATCTTCAACTCCGCCGAATTCCTTACAACTTTTTTTATTTTTTGCAACTTTTGGAGGTAAATGTGGGTTGTTTAGTATGCATCTAGTGTGTGTTCTTGGGATGTCTAGTATGCATATAACATATGTATGCTGGAAGTAGTGCATCAGGGTGAGTACATGCTCCAAAAGATTGTCTTTTAAAAAGTGATCCTCAGTAGTGATTTGGCAAATTGTGCAAGTAGAAAGGCCAATTCTATGTATGAATAAGTAGGAAATTTTAGGGCTATAACAGATGCCCCATAATATGTGAGGCCATAAGAGAAAATAATGGCTGAAATACAATACAATGTCTTTACCAGTGGGAATGCATGAAGTCGAGTGAGCCCAGGACCAAAATTCGCAAGGTGCCATCAGAAAAACAACAATAAACTCTTTAAGGAGAGAATACCCATGATCGGGATGAAATAATCATGGTTGCCAATCAAGTACACCACAAATCCAAGTCATATAAATTTCTATATAAAGTGTAGCCTCGAGAAATACACAACATATCTACTCCTCAAAATCATTCAATGATATTCAAGTACAATCTTATATGCATCTTAAAGAAGTATCAATGCCTATGGCTGGAAATGAGGAATGCATAGCTCTAGAAACAACTTCAAGATATTCAATACCTTAGGTAAAAGTAAAATAGGAGTGTAAGACTCAATACCCTGAGGTCTTCGACATTCCATTGGGAAAATAATGGAGGATCTTGATGATCAGGCAAAGAACTTTTTTTTATTTTGAATCTAGACTTGACTGGACTCTCAGGATGGTCGACTCATGAAATTCAACATACAAACTGCAGAATGGCTAACTCAGGTTGGATAAAAATTCCCTTCGACAAAATAAAGAAAGATGATTAGACTCACAAAGCATAATATTGACATAAGTCTGTGATGCAGGAGGCACCACAAACTCTCCATGTGTTTGAAAGAGTAACCAAATGGAGGAGGACATAACTCTATGTAGCAAGAACAACCTCCTAAGGTCAAAGTAAATCCCAATGCTTGAAAAACAAACATAAGTATGTGCTTTGTCAAAGGGTAACTATCTTGTTGTCTAAAAAAGAATGTATATTTCTCGTCCCCTCTTTTTGGAATATTTGATTTTTTTGTATTTTTAAAATTTTTAATGAGCTTGAAAAAGAATTAAATAATGCTACGTTTCAAAGGAGGAATGAATGTCACGAGCAAGAATACGGGTTCCAACCACATGGAACATACTGATGCTAAAGACAAGGAGACATGTGTAGGATGAGATCACTCGGGGAAAATTCCTCCATGGATCAAGGTGTCGGATTGCAAAGGAAAAATGTTTTGCAAGGTTTGCAT
>SNQJ01S0164060.1:2776-21146 GCA_010110895.2 Picea sitchensis | reverse complement strand
CACAACTAATGGCCTAAAGCCGACATAAATAAAATAACATTACTAATCTAATATGCCCCAATTAAGTGGTAATGAGCCAATATTAGGGCTTAACATAACATCGGCCAAAAGTAATCGTCTCGTAGAATATTTTGGGTTGTTTCCAACCCAGACAAATGAACACCACATGCTCCAGTGTGGAATTCGTTAAGAACGAGCTCCACTTCTTCATGAGTGAGGCATCAACAAAGAATGAAATCTACACCTCGACGATACAAAGTGTCATCGAGTATGAGCTAGTTTTTTTCCGGATGGCGTATATGTCAACGCTCATCGTGAGAAGTAGAGATGGGGAACTTCAAAGTGTGGAGATAGACTAGTATATATCCATACCAGGGGTCCGAAGATGAAATCATAAAAAATTCTCCTTTAATCTGTGATTCTTCGGGCGTAACATCACCTGACTCGACCGGAAGTTCCGAGATAAGTTGCGTAAAGACTAGTGACTTTTTAGATTTTGCAGAGACAAAATCCAAGTCACATTTCTGTAGGATAACAATCCATCTACTTATCTTACACCTATTACATGTCGTGTCAACACGTATTGGAACAGATTCACAAGGGCAATGACAGTGGTCTTGCGAAACATGATATAGTGATGGAAACGCTGGACATTCTGCACTGCTTCCAACACAAGCTTCTCAACATGGGATTAGTTTATTTCTGGTCCAACCAGGCCTCGGCTCAGGTGATGCAGGAGCATCATAAGCAACCAAGCAAGCAAGCAACATAAAAGGCGGAAGACAACTGGAAGACCTCCAATGCATGTTTTTGAAATGTTTTTGAAGCATTAATGTAATGGTAAAAGGTAAGCGTACTTGCATATTATAAAACGATCATGAGTGATTCGCTCTCATCTGTAGAAGGTAGAGGCATTTATGCATAGTTAATGAAAGTAGGTAGATTTAAATTCTAGATTAGACAGTTGTAGGAATAGGAGGGAAAACGACTATAGACACCCTCATATTTGTATCATTGTATCAATAAAAATTAGATCATTAATCACATTAGCATAGAGAAGAAGAGAGTTGTAGTAGAAGAGTTGTAGAGGAGAACCCATGTACAAAAGATTGAATTAATATATGAAGCTTTGATTCAGACTCATGGTGTTATGATGTTTTATGTGTATACATGCTAAATGGTTTTCTTACAGTTTATTACTCTCTCTGTCATGCATTTGTTATTATGTTGTGTGTGAATGTATTTTTTCATGTTGAATGTTTAAATTCTAAGAGAAAGAGAATGAGTTTTAGTTGTTTCTCTTTCTGAGAGAATTTCCTCCAAGGAGTGTAGTGAAACGTTTGCAAGGAGTGTGTGACAAAGGTTCAGAGTTTATCTCTGAAATGTCAGGAGAGATACCATTGTTCTCATTCCAGCAGAAGTGCAAGATAAGCACATAAGTCATGCAAGGTGTTCGTAGGCTATTCGAGACCTTAGAACTTATCAACTAAGGTTGAGAGATTGAAGGACTATTGTTGCAGAGAAAGTGCACAGAGTCGGGAGTTCAAGTACGCTAAAGTATTTGAAGGATTGCCGCAAAGAGTGAATGTAGGAGTCTCCTTGAAGAATTGAGTTTTCGAAGAAATATCAAAAGGGTTAGGGACTTTGAATCATTCAAAAGAAAGTAGGAAGCTCAAGTCGTTGTGTAGAAGTCACGCCCCAGAGAAGGATCGTAGAGTGGATTTTGAGCCAGAGATTCTTGAGGAGGAAATTGAACGGTCGGAATTCTCCAAGGAGAACTCCTGAAATAGCGAGGACAGTAGGATCCAAGAAAGTTGCGGGGTAAGTTAAATGTTGGACAGATCCACCTTCGAAAAGAAGGATTTAACGTTGACCGTTGATTTCGATCATTGGACCATCAAGATCATTTTGGCATTTCGGGGGTCATAAGTCTGAAGTGTGGATGAAACCTTTGGGTGATCAAATCCCCGAAACATGAAAAGAGTTTTTGTGTACAAAGGCGAAGAGTGACAAGTTCAGAATTTCAGAACTTCAAAATTTGGGGTTTTAGAGGCCCTGAGGGCGAGTGATCGGGACACAATGGGGAGGGAATCCTGAAATCAAAAATCACGGTAGGATATTTGTCGACATTTCGGGAATCGGTGTTTTGGCATCCCCGTTGATAAGGAGTAGAGCACTCCACATAAAAAGTATAAAAAACGCGAACGCGAAGGAACTATGGAGGAGTGTTTCGGCAATTCATCATTTCAGGGTCCGGAAGGTAGAGGAGGTAGAGAGTTCGAGATCAAGCATCATGAATTCCTGGTATGCGAAACCATGCCAGCCGTCAGATGAGGGGAGGATCACAGTTGTTGATCTCCTTGGAAGTGAGATAGAAGCATTTCGGTATTTCGGGGTTCGACATACCAGAAATATTGATGACAAGGAGTGCGAAACAGTGAAGTGGAAATCCCAAAGTCACGAAGCGTGACAGGACTTAGGATGGACTTTGCGTGATTTCGACAATTCAGATTTCAGGACTCCGGGAGTCAAGAGGCAGAGTTGCACATCAT
The DNA here is from genome assembly GCA_010110895.2 of Picea sitchensis. Classification (NCBI taxonomy): domain Eukaryota; kingdom Viridiplantae; phylum Streptophyta; class Pinopsida; order Pinales; family Pinaceae; genus Picea; species Picea sitchensis. The sequence goes on along the minus strand of SNQJ01S0164060.1, from coordinate 18,594 downwards.
CGCAACTCCTGAAATCGTGAAGAGTGGAAAGCCAAAGTCAGTGGCGAGAAGGGTCTAGTGTTTGGTATTTCGGGTTTCATAGATCGAAGAGGTAAGGCACTCGACACCAGGACCCATGAACTCGTGAAATCCGGTGTCCCGAAAGGGAAAGGGGAAAGCCCCAATGCCAGTTGGGTGTTGATCGTGGAGTTCATGCTAGTGCAAAGATCATGTGAGCATAACTCAGAAGGACCTATGACATACACTTAGTTGGGTGTGTGAATAAATTTCCTGAAGAGGAAATTGAAGAGCCAATCAGACTTTAAGGGGCCAAAATTGAAAGATCCTGTGTTGACTCTGACCTGAGGGTTGGGGTGCTAAGTTAGTGTCGTATCATAGCCCAAAAAAACTTATTTGATTTATGTACCAGAGAGAAAGGAATATTTCTCAGCCATGCTGCTGAGAAGAAGAGACAAACCAATGCATGATCCAATAGTGGAAAGGGAAATGCGTGAACTACGTACTAGGCTTGATTCCATGGAGACAACGCAAAGGTGCACAATCGACGTTGGGGATATCAGTGAGGCTGAAAGTGAAAATGAAGCTAGAAATGAGGGATAAGAAGTTGCAACCAAAGATGCAGTGGATGAACACCTATTCAGGGCTGTTGTGAGGATAGGTGCCAGAGTGAAAATGGACATTCCAGTATATGAAGGAAACCTGGATGTAGAAGAACTTCTGGACTAGATTAGAGCTTTGGGTAAATATTTTGATTATGAGGATATTGAGGAAGAAAAAAAGGTTAAACATGCTATCACAAGACTTAAAGGACATGCAACATTATGGTGGGATGAACTACAGGATGACAGATGTTGTAAAGGCAAGCAAAAAATCAAAAGTTGGGATAGAATGGTTGCAAAGATGAAGGCAAAATTCATACCCAAGGATTATCAAATTACTCTGTTTTAGAGAATGCAGAATTTGAGATAGAATTTGAGTTTAGTAAAAGAATACACTGAGGAATTATACAAGATAAACATCAGAGCAGGTCATCGGGAAAGTGATGATGAAAAGGTTGCCAGGTACATGAATGGTCTGCAATATGACATTCAGGATGAGATGAGCATGATGAGCCTTAGGAATATGGAGGATGCTTATTAGATGGCTCTGAAAGCTGAAGAGAAGCTGAGCCGAAATCTAGGTCAGAGAGGCCGGGGTAGAAGTCAAGCCAGAGGCAAAACAATTGCCCAAGACAGGAATCAGAAACCTAAAGAAGAGTGGAAGAAACATCAAACTCAAACTGAGAGAGGTGGAAGCTCACAGATAGGAAAGTATGCTGATAGAAATACTTTTCCTCGAACCAAAAGAAGAGGAAGAGGCAGAAGTGGAGAAATAAAATTCTTTACCTGTGGGAAAAATGGACACAAATCCTATGAATGTCTAGATAGAAAGAAAGAAGGAGGTGAAACTCACATTGCCGAAGCACAAGGATGGAATGTTGAGGCAGAAGATGCTAAGGGCGGAAGATCACTGATGATGAGAAAAGTTCTCTTAACGCCAGAGAAGGAGGCAGAGAACCCAACCCAAAGGAACAGACTTTTTTGGACTGCTTGCAAGACCAAAGACAGGGTATGCAAAGTCATCGTGGACAGTGGTAGCACAGAAAATCTCATTTCTACAGAGATGGTAGAAAACTTGGAGCTAGAGACTATTGAACATCCAAGCCCATACAAAGTTTCGTGGTTACAAAAAGGACATCAGGTAAATGTCACTAAACAATGTTTAGTTGAATTTAAAATAGGAGGATATAAGGATGAAATACTATGTGATGTCATTCCCATGGATGTTTGTCATCTATTGTTGGGTAGATCATGGAAATATGACTGGAATGTGATTCATGAAGGGAGAAAGAACACATACACCCTGGAGAAGAATGGGAGGACACACATGTTGCTGTCGATTAAGGATAAAGAAGTAAAAATAGAAACAAGCAACACTGTACTTCTCATGAGTGGGAAGGAACTTCTTAGTGAGGTTAAGAAGAAGGAAGACACACAATTTATTGTGGTCAGGAAGCCTAGAATTGTTTTAACCAGTACAAGAGTGGATGCTTTACCAGGGGAAATACAGAAGTTGCTAGAAGAGTTTGTTGATATAGTAGTGGATGAACTACCCTGTTCATTGCCACCGATCAGAAGTATAAGTCATCACATTGATCTTATACCTAGAGCTAGTTTACCAAAAAAATCCGCGTATAGATTGACGCCGCAGGAGAATGGGGAAGTCAAGAGATAGGTCCAGGACTTAATGGACAAAGGATTGGTTAGGGAGAGCTTGAGTCCATGCGCTGTTCCAACAATGCTCAGCCCAAAGAAAGATGGAGGTTGGAGAATGTGTACAGACTCAAAAGCGATCAATAAGATTATCATCAGATGCATATTTCCATTACCAAGGATGGATGACTGATGGATTACTTGAGTGGAGCAAGATTCTTTTCAAATATTGATTTGAAAAGCGGATATCATCAAATTCACATGAGAGAAGGTGATGAATGGAAGACAACATTCAAGACGAATGAAGGGTTGTATGAATGGCTTATTATGCCATTTGGCTTAACAAATGTGCCTAGTACTTTCATGAGATTGATGAATGAAGTCCTGAAGGATTTCATTGGAAATATTTTCATCGTATATCTTGACGATATATTGATTTTTAGCAAGACAGAAGCAAAGAACTTAAATCATTTGGCTACAGTGATGAGGAGATTACAGCAAGAGAAATTGCTGATAAATATGAAGAAATCATCATTTATGAGGACATAACTCATTTACTTGGGTTTTGTTATCTTTGCTAATGAGCTGAAAATGGATCCAGAAAAGGTGGATGCAATTAAGAATTGGCCATCACCGAAGAGTGTATTTGAAGTACGAAGATTCCATGGTTTAGCTAGTTTCTACAGGAAATTTATCCAAAATTTCTGTGGGATTAGTGCACCGATGCTAGATACAGTGAAGAAAAGACACAAATCTTTTCATTGGTTAGGGGAAGCAGAGAAAAGCTTCAATCTATTGAAGAAGAATATCACTGAGCAACCAATTTTGGTGTTGCCATATTTTAGCAAGACATTCCAGGTCAAGTGTGACGTGAGTGGGTTTGCAACTAGAGCAGTCTTGAGCCAAGACGATAGACCGATTACATACTTCAGCAAGAAGTTGAATGAAGCGAAGATTAAATATTCAATATATGACAAGGAATTTTATGCAAGCATGCAAGCGTTGAAGAAATGGAGACATTATTTGGTTCCTAAAGAGTTTGATTTGTACAATGATAATCACGCTTTTCAATTCGTGACTCAACAAGAGAAGTTGAACCAAAGACATGTTAAATGGGTTGAATACATGTAGAATTTTACTTTTGTAATTAAACATATTTCTGGAACTGCTAACAAAGTTGTTGATGCTTTGAGCAGGAAATGTTTGCTTATGCAGGAATTTAGAGTCAAAACTTTGGGTTTTGACAACGTCAAAGACATGTACAAGGATGACCCAGATTTTAAATAAGTGTATGAGGCATCTAGAATCCAATTCTTAGGGACATAAGTCAATGGATCGAATATATGATCCAAGATGGATTGTTATTCAAGGGCAATCAACTATGTATTCCAAAATGCTCCATGAGGGAGAATCTATTGAAGGAAAAACACAGTGGATGATTGGTCGGACACTTCGGTCATGATAAGACATTCTCAAAGTTGAATGGCACATATTTTTGGCCAGGTATGAGGACAAATGTTAAGAAATTTGTGGAAAGATGTAGGATTTGTCAGCACACAAAGGGAAAAAGGCAGAACACAGGGTTATACCATCCATTACCCATACCTGAGAGGTTGTGGGATGCAGTGAGCATGGATTTTATATTGGGTCTGCCAAGAACACAAAGAGGATTTGATTCAATCTTTGTGGTGGTAGACAGATTTTCAAAGATGGTACATTTTATACCATGTTAGAAAACTAGCGATGCAACTCATATTACGAACCTGTTTTTCAAGGAAGTTGTCAGACTTCACGACTTACCAAGAAGTATAGTTTCAGATCGAGACACCAAGTTCGTGGGACATTTCTGGAGGACTTTATGGAAGAAGTTGGGGACAAATTTGTCATTTAGTTCAACTTATCATCCTCAGACGAATGGGAAAACAAAAGTTGTGAACAAGAGCTTGGGAGATTTGCTAAGGAGCCTAGTGACTGAACACCACAGTCAGTGGGATCACATTTTTCCATAGGAAAAATTTTCTTACAATGATTCACTCAATAGAAGAACAGGGAAAAGTCCATTCCAAATTGTGTATGGAATGCAGCCAAGGGGATTTTTTGAATTGAAATATGTGGAACAAGCTAAATTCAGAAGTGCTAGTGCAGAAGACTTTGCAGAAGCAATGAAAGAGTTTCACAGTCGAGTCAAGGAGAGATTGCAGAGTTCAAATCAAGAATACAAGCACATAGAAGATCAACACAGGTGATAAATTCAATTTGAAGTTGGCAATATGATTCTTGCACATCTGAGGAAGGAGAAGTTCCCAAGGGGAACATACAACAAATTGAAAATGAAAAATATTGGACCATGCAAGGTCTTGAAGAAATTTGGGGCAAACGCATATGATATGAATTACTCGATGGGATCGGAATTTCACCGATATTCAACATCTCATATTTGTACCCTTACAGAGCTGAAGAAGCAGGGACAGAGAATGAACGGACAGAATTTCAGTGGACCAAACAAATGCATGTAGCTGAAAAGCCACAAATGGAAAGAATAATTGATAAGAGGGTTAGCAAGAAGACCAGGAAGAAATAATATTTTGAATACTTGGTCAAGTGGAAGGGACATCCAGTAGAAGATGGCAGCTGGGAAGATGAATTTAGAAGCATGGACAGACCATGCAAGAGCTCATGAACAAGAGTTCATGAAACTTTTCAAGCAAGGGAGTATGATGCAGGAGCATCGTAAGCAGCCATCCAAGCAAGCAATGTAAAAGGCGGAAGACAGCTGGAAGACCTCCAGTGCACATTTTTGAATTTTTTTTAAGCATTAATGTAATGGTTAAAGGGAAGCATACTTGCATATTGTAAATAGATCATGAGCGATTCTCTCTCATCTGTAGAAGGTAGAGGCATTTATGCATAGTTAATGAAAGTAGGTAGATTTAAATTCCAGATTATACCTCCAAGCCCTCCAAGCACTCCTTTCTAAACATCAAATGGTATTTTCCACTCCCCAAGGACTCCCTCCTTCCCACAGTGTTCATGATCATTCCATTCCCCTTGTACCCGGAAGCCTTCCTCCCAATATCCATCCGTATCGCAACCCCTTTTCACAAAAAAATGAAATTGCGAAAATGGTCCAGGTACTCCTTAATGCAGGCATTATTTTCCCTAGTACGAGCCCTTACTCTTCTCCTATAGTCATGGTCCTGAAGAAAGAAGGTTCTTGGAGAATGTGTCCTGACTTCCGTGCCCTAAAAAAACTGACCATTAAAGACAAATTTCCCATTCCTGTCATTGATGACCTCCTGGATGAATTGAGTGGCGCCCAATTTTTACTAAAATTGATCTCCGCTTGGGCTATCACCAAATACATATGAAAGAGGCATACATTCCCAAGATGGCCTTTCGAACTCATGAGGGCCACTATGAGTTTTTGTTCATGCCCTTTGGCTTGTGTAATTCCCTCTCCACCTTCTAAAGCCTCATGAATCATGTCTTCATCCCTTTCTCCGTCATTTTGTCTTAGTTTTCTTTAATGATATCCTCATCTATAGCGAAACCTGGATATACCATCTTACTCATGTGGATCGAGTTCTCCATTTACTCTCTCAGCACCAACGTTTCCTGAAATAGTCTAAATGTGCTTTTGGTGCCTCACAAGTAGAATAATTGGGTCATATGGTTGGCAAGGATGGGGTCAGGGTGGATCCGAAAAAGATTGAAGCTATGCAAGAATGGTCGCACCCAAAGACTCTCAAAATCTTGCATGGATTTCTGGGCTTAACAAGGTATTATTGCAAGTTTGTTAAGAATTCTGGAAAGATTGCAGCACCTCTCACTGCTCTCCTGAAAAAGAACTCTTTCACTTGGACTCCAGCCGATGCTCAAGATTTTCAAACCTTGAATATGGCCATGTGCACCACTCTGGTTTCGACCCTTCCTTATTTCACACAGACCCTTGTATTGGAATGTGATGCCTCAGGGAAAGGAATTGGTGTTTTCCTTATGCAAGGGGGTTGACCTTTGGCCTTCACCAGCAAGAAACTATCTGAAAGGAATTTGGTCAAACCCATCTATGAAAAGGAAATTTTGGCTATTCTAAATGTCGTTGATCTGTGCCACCCTTATCTCTTGGGGAAACGTTTCCAAATTAAGACAAACCATCAAAGCCTCAAGTACTTTCTGGAACAATGCATTTCCTCCCTGGAGCAACAAAAATGGGTGACTAAGCTCTTTGGATATTATTATGAGATCATTTACAAGAAAGGAAAATACAATGTGGTGGTGGATGCACTTTCCCAAAAATATGAAGAAGAAGGATCCCTTTTTTCTCTTTCCTTCATTGTACCAGATTGGCTCCAAGTTGTTCGCCAAGAATGGCTACAAGATCCCAAAAGTTCGCATTTGATCCAAAAATTGCATACCAATGCTCCAACTCCCCTAGGGTACTCTTGGCTCTAGGATGGGCTTCGATACAAAGGTCGTTTGTATTTAAGTAAACAATCAAAGATTAAATCCATGGTACTTTCTGAGCTTCATGCTACACCCACAAAAGGGCACTCCGAGTTCACCAAAACCTATGACAAGGTCAAACGTTCTTTTTTTTGGGATGGTATGAAATAGGAAATCCATAATTTTATCACTGAATGTGATGTGTGTCAACACAACAAGGGAGAAATAGTCAAACCTTTGGGCACACTACAACCACTTTCGATTCCACCTACTATTTGGAAGGATAAATCTATGGACTTTATTACCGGCTTACCCAAATTAGGAAATAAATCAGTCATAATGGTGGTTGTGGATCATCTTTCCAAGTATGCTCATTTCTATGCTCTTCAACACCCATTTACTGCATCCACGGTGGCTCAAATTTTCATGGACCAGGTCTTCAAGCTTTATGGCATGCCACACTCTATTGTTTTTGATCGTGACCCAACTTTCAAATTTGTTTTTGGCAAGAACTGTTCAAGCTACAGGGCACCCAATTTCATCTCAGCATAGCTTATCATCCCCAGACTGATGGTCAAACAGAAGTTGTCAACAAGTGTTTGGAAACATATCTAAGGTGTTTTTCCTTTGGAAAGAAAAATCAGTGGGCTCAATGGTTACCCCTAGTTGAATGGTGGTACAACACTTCCTACCATACAACTACAGGCATGACTCCTTTTTAAGCAGTATATGGACAGAAGCCACCTTTAGTTCTCTCATACTTACTAGGTACCTCAAAGGTCTAGGCAGTTGACCAAACACTTACAGTTCGAGAGGATATTCTCCATACCCTCAAAGAGAACTTGGTCATGGCACATAATCACATGAAGAAATAAGAAGATCAAGGTCGCTCTGAACGTCAATTTGCAGAAGGGGATCAGGTGTTTCTATGACTGCAACCATACAAGCAAACTTCCCTCAAGGCCGAGCATTGTCAGAAGCTAGCACCCAAATTTTATGGTCCTTATACAGTTCTCAAGCATGTGGAACAAGTCGCCTATTAGTTAGCTCTGCCATGTCATTTGTAGCTACATCCTGTTTTTCATGTTTCATGATTAAAGAAGGTGATTGGAACTAGGTGCCAAATTCAAACCAACCTTCCCGAGTTAGATGAAGAAGGATCCATATGGCTACAACTAGAAGCATTTTTGGACCAGTGTGAGCATCACCTGCATCAGAGAACCATCAAGGAATTGCTATTCCAGTGGAAAGATACAACTCCAGCAGATGCCACTTGGGAACTGACTACCATTCTGCAACAGTTTCCACATCTCAAGCCTTGAGGACAAGGTTGTTTTTAAGGGGGCAGACATGTTAGGGTCCTAACCCGCACATAGGTAGAGAAATATATTCGAATGTAATAAAGGTAAATATTAATAAGGCCTTTCAATAAAATAGAATAAGGAAGATGTAAGAAGACCTAATAGAAGCGTCAGCTTCTAGAAGGATCTTCCTCTAGATGCTTCTCTTGATAGACATATTTAGTATAAATAAGGGTCGAGGGTATGAGAACCCTAGCTTGGAGATTATTGTAATAGAGCGCTGCTCGATTGGAGGTTTCCCCCTCTAAGAGGCCCGTGAACATTGCTTTATGAATCAAAGTGCTATTTCTGTTGTTGTTCTTATATCAATTCTGTGTTATTGTGGAGATTATGCTAGTTATATTACTGTTATTTTTCCATTTATAGCATTTTATTTCTGTTCTGCATATGTTTTATATCTGGCATATTACAGTTATCTCTGCTACCTTTCTACACGCGACCTCATGTTTATCCCCTATCTTAGAGGGGGGTCTCGGATAACTTTCATGTTTACTGGACTTTTTACACTCCCTAGCACTTCCTCCAATGTTTGTTTTTTAAGCCTTGAAGAGTTTCCTCTCCAACCTAAATCAAGGCTCTAGCCTAGACTAGTTGATGGACCCTACAAACATAAATTATAGTAAATTTTAATTTAGCTTTAATTTTAAGTGGCTTGTTTTAATTCAAGGAAGCGACAATGAAACTAGTGGTGTTTTTTAAGAGATGAAAGAGAAGAGAAATAAATGAAACTGAAAGAAAAACTACTTCTTTTGACAAATAAAGATTTGCAATTTCAACTCTTTAACCAACTTTTCATAACTACTTTTTCTAAGATCTTTTAAAGGAAAACCAAAAACAATATTACGCTCAACTACGAGCTAATTAATGTTCTAACATTCAGTAAAGAACTTAAGAAAATCACTCTTTTTCCTGAAAAGCAATATAATCAACCTAACTACTTAACCAAACTAAGAAATGAAATCTTTTTTTTTTTTTTTAAATGCTTCAAACAAGAAGCTTGAAATAAATTCTTTTTCTTTTTCTTTAAAGAAAGCAAAAGGGAAAAAGAGAAGAGAAGACAAGACCAAGAACTGACTTCTATCCCACTGCAGATCGTAGGGAATCACTGGCGATACCAAACAGGAGGATCAGAAAAGACTCACAGACTCGTCTAAAACCCTTTCAAAGAAAACACAAGAAATATTTAAAAGATAAGCAAACTGATGTCAAACTCAAGATAAAGACTGTAACGACAGAGACCAGAACTTAATAAAGAAACCCCTGAGAAGTATCACTTCAATTAGGGAAGAGTTTGATTGCCTCTTCTTTACAGAAAAAATTTCTTGACATAGGCACACTACTGACACTTAAGAATCATGCGTATGTACGCAGGCTATCTAAAGGTAGGGCATGTATGTACACGTGCAGACCCACTACATGCCGCATACTTCTCAAAAAAGGAAAACAAACAAGTAGAATTATAGGGAAGGGAGTACTGGTATGGAAGACCAGAATCCCTTAAAGACTCAAAAACTTACATAAAACTCAAAAAGGTAATCAAACCAATTAAAACACCCAAAAATATCCCCTAAAACCCTAGAGGTATCCCTAGTATGGTTGCTAGTTCTGCTATAGCGGGAAAAACCCCCTATGGACTACACTAGGGTTCAACATGTAGGCAGATCTAACCATCTAAAAGTATCCTACTCTTTAGAATACCTTGAATATACCCCACATTCATACAAGAAATACAAAGTGAAAAGATCTAATAATTCTACCTTTAACTCCGCGTCTGGTGCCGATCCTTTCGCGTTCGATCGCTCCTCTGACTACAAGCCTCCTCCCAAGGCTGACCTTCATTCAAAAATTGATAAACAAGGAACTAAAAAACATGCATATCATATATGAATTATGGGTTAGATGTCAGTATAAAACATAAATCAAACATAAATATTGAACACATCATATTTCGAGACAGAAAAAGTATTCCTTTTATTGATATCAGAAAGTTTACTTACAATGAGATCAATAACTGCTCCTTGAACCTGGTCCAATATCCTCTTCACCAAGATCCAACTGCGCTTCCACATATATTTCTCCTCTCACACTTCTTCTAAGTAAATTTCATAGGCTTATGATTGAAGGAAAAGGACAAAAAGGGAAATTCTGATGGAAATCTGATAATGTGGCTGCAAATTCTTGGGGCAAGGAGGGGATGTGAAACGGGAATAGTTTCACTGTTCTTATTCTTGGATTTGGAATGAGACCCCAACACCTCCTTTTATATGACAAAAAGATGGCTATTTGGTTGGGTGATGAGCTATAGGCGGTGGAATAGTTGGGAAACTGCACAATAGCCCGTAATCTCAACGAATTCCTTGCAACTTTTTAATTTTTACAACATTTGTGGGTATGCATGGGTTGTAATGCTGCATATAGCATACATATGTGAGATGTAGTGGTGAAACAAGTGTGTGTACATGGGTAGTAGTGGTGCAGGGCATGTACATCCTCAAAAATAGTGCTTTTAAGAAGAGTTGCTAAGTGATGGCTTGGCAAAAATAACAAGTAAGAGGGCCTGATGCTAGGTGTGCATGTATCGTGCAATTTAGGGTTATAACAACTGGAAAATATTGATGGAGAAATTCTTGACGCTCCTATCAATGGGATTTATGTAAAACATTTCATGCAGTAGTTATATTTTAGATTTCCATTGTATATATCGGATTGGATTGACATTGGCGTTTTGATTTTCAATTGTTTTTCTTTTTGTAAATTACCCGAGTAAGTTGATCATTGGTTGTAAATATTTTCATTAACTTTATGATTGCTTGACATCATTAAAACAGAAAGTAAAAACATCTACAATACATACCATCTCTATTCTTTAGGATTTTATAACTTTTTTCATTTTATTCCGCTCGTAGAATAGATTTGGTTGAATAGGAGAGGAGACTGAATAAAAATTTGACACTCGATTTCTCTAGAAATAGGTGATAAATTAATAATCTGCCTTGCTGAAAGTTCAAAAGGAAAATAAGGTATGACTTCCTTCTCTTCTAGTTTAAATAAAATTTTAAGAAAACTCTTTTTGACATGAATGTGAAGGAAGTTTTTCTCATGATAATACTATCACTCGACCTAAAAACCAGAGAGGTATAAAATTACAACTTAAAGTTTCATGCTGATAAATTCTAAATCCATCTCTGAAGTAAAAATAAAATAAAAATAAATAAGCTCGAAGGAAGTTTGAACTAAATACACAAACTTTTGTAGGATTAGGATATTTTGTGTTAGGTCCTCTGAATCCTCGATTTGGTTATTTTTTCCTATCCCAAAGTTCTTATCCACTTAAGATTTTATTTATCCTTTCTTAGTCTCCATAGAAAGAAAGAAACTTATATTGACTCTGAAAACTTAAAAACATATTTTCAAAACAATATTAGGTGAAAATCTTTATGTTTCTTTGATTTTAATTGAAAAAGTATGTCTAGTATAATCCTGATAATTTTAGTTCTTCTATCGAGCTTTAAACTGACTAATTCTCTCAAGGTTGATCCCTGAAATATTAAGATTCCCATAAGAAAATTTCCTATAAGATAAGGTGTATTGAAAATCGGAAGAAAGTTAGTTTCAGAGTATTCTTAAATTTGTTGACAGACCTTCTTTAAAAAAAAAATTAAACATATATCATCCCTTGTATGTTACATACAGGTTGACTTCCCCCACTTAAAAATATTAAAATACAATATAGATGGTGAAAGGAAATTCATAATTTTATTTCCCACATCTTGTCCAAAAGAGATGATGAAATGAAATTCATATATTGATTTCCCTCATCTCATCAAAATACAAAAGTGTTAATTGAAGTGGTGAAAGGAAATTCAATGGGAGAAGTAGATAACTTCACCAGGGTACTGAGCAATCTCACTGACAGTGAAGAAATATCTATGATATCTTTAAGGTTTTCATACATATCCATATATCATACTCTATCATCTAGTTCTTTTTCCGGTGATATCTACATCCTGAACCAACTAGGGATTCCCTAAATAAATTGTTACATCTGCTTAACCTTGAAGCAAACAAAGTCAGTCGAAGACTGATATTTTAGTGAAAGTTATTTTGATTATATTAAACAATTCTAAAATTGGTTTTAAGAAACGGAAATTTTAAAAATCCTAACTTGAGATCAATATTAAGTATGTTTTGAAGGTTTTTTGAGATTTGGTTAAGTTTGTTTTTCTATGTATGATTAATTCTTAAATAAAATTGGAATATGTTTTTCAAAAATCAATAATGATTCCATTTACACAATAAAGGCACTTGGTCTATTGTTCTTTCGCACCTCATAGGGAGCCACAATCCCCAGACAGATCCTATGTTAGAACACACATAATTTTGAGCTTTTGAGCTTTATATGTTTTACCTCTTAGAAATAAAATTTTACCCAAAAAGGAAAAAAACCTACAAAGTGACCTTTTAAAATTAAAATAAATCCATTGGTTGTTATTTATCAATAAGGAACTTACGGTATCTATCATCAATGAGTAACTCTAATATGATTGAACGATCCTAATGATCCCCGAAGTTTTGGAGCCACCTGAGTTTTAAAAGAAAGCCTTTAATGGCCGCTTCACACTTCGGGTATTCCAGCAAACCTAAACAACGAAAACCCCAAAACTCTGAAATCTTGAAGATAGCCACTCATGACTTTTCCCAAAGAACTCACGAACACGACTCATAGGAGACGTGTCCTTTTTAAAAAAGTCTTTTCTTTGGTTGACACGTGGCACTTATTTTTGATATTTATGTCGGATGATTCACATGTTTTCAAGTGACACATGGCACCTGTCTTTTCTTGACACAACATCAGAATGCTGTCATCCCTTCCATGTCACTCCGAGAGACTTCTCTTCAGGATTCTTTTATTTCACAATCCCCAGATTATCAAAGCGTCAAAGTAAAGTGATTACAAAAATTAAAAAGGGTTTTCAAGGAATTAATAAAACGATTATCATCTTTAATTAGTCATGATTAAGTGTTAATTCATCACTTTGTAGTTTTAGATTTTGGAAAATTTCTCTTTCACTATATTCCAAACTTCCTAATTCCAAAATTTCAAAATACTTAAAGTTAACACAATTTTTTAAACATGATTAATTAATACATTAAATTGATTACTCGAAGATTAATTCCTCCGCGAATTCAGACTTCGAGAGATTTCCAACTTGTCACATACAAAAATTCCGAACAAGAATCATCGAAGTATTAATGACATTTATGATTGATTAAGGTTAATTATTTCAAATAAAGATTTTGAATCACCAAGTAATGAATTCGATTAAGTTTAATAAATTATTCATCAGTAGAGATATGCGAAGATCAATAGACTTTTTTGAATAAAGCACTTCGAATTTCAAAATCGTTTTTACCATTTGCAATTAGCAGTTTTCTATTTATTGTAGAGATTACAAAATTCTATGGTCATAGGTAGGATAATTCTATTTTCTTGAGGATTATGGCACCACAAAAATATGAAAATAAGATTGAGGCATCAGAAGATGATTCAAATACAAATGAAAATGTTCTATTAGACAAGAATCGACGAGTTGCAGACGCCATTAAAACTTGGAAGAAGGTTTTTTATGTCTTAGAGCATGAGATCATTAACTGTCTAGATGACTCTACTGAATAAGAAGACGAGTCCTTTACAGCTAATCTCAAACACGTAGTGTAGTCGGAACTACATAAGATCATTGCATGAACAAGAATCATGCCCTACAAAGATATGATAAATTGGGATTTGGATCATGTCGACATCCAAACCAAGAGCATCATCAACCACCTGTAGGTCATCGTCGACTCGTTCCAACTAGAGCACCTACAAGTAATGTACAAAATTTCCCCTACCCCTAAATACACTTACAATGTTGCATTTATTCTTTAGTTTGAGAGAAAGGAATGCACCCAATACAGTAGAAATGGTCATGATATAGTCAAGTCCCGGTGGGGAGATCTGGAAAAATTCAGAGCCGATGCTCATGGTATGTATTCCATGATGTATTTATATTCTCATATGTTGTATGTAGCCATGATTCTCTATCTCCTATTTGGGAAGAAGAGACCTACAAATTTCTTAGTTGAGTGGGTTGCCATCATTAACGAGGTAGTTGAGGGTTATATCTTCAATTGGGCCAAAATGATATCTGATAATCTAGCCAAGGAAATCACTGAGTATAAATCAACAAAATCAAAATGGAATCCTAGCCCTTTTTACATGTCGGCATATGTTATGGATGCAATTTTTTTCATGACCCATTTTCCCCTGATGAACTAGAGTTAGACCTTGGCCAGCTCTGAGCCAATTCATTTTTATCTCTCCAAATTATGGGAGGAGAATGCCAAATATTTATTTTACGAAATCAGTCACAACGTTGTAGTGCCTATTCATATAGTTATTTACGATCACCCGCCACCCCAAATTTCAGAAAGGATAATGGGGAACTTGGGAAAACTTGCAGACATGTTCATTGAGGAGAATTTCTCCCATATAAGAGTATTCGGTGGTTTTGTTCCTCCCCATTCCCTCCCATAGGTTTTACCCAATAGGTTGGTGTGTATAGAAGTGGCATACCAGACTGTAGCAGGAGGTATCAGCAAGGCATTGAAAGCAACTCAGAAAAATGTTTGGCCAACTTTCCCCATTCAAGTTGGCATGCTCACACTATTATATTTCGGTCATTCTAAAGTCAAGGTCGTGGACCTAGAATATGTCAAATTAGTTGACGTCGAGTTCAAGAAGAATGATCCACATAATATAGTGGAAAATCATCTGGCTCAGTTTAACATGAAGCGATACATCCATGAGAATTATCCTTATGATGAAATGCTCAAGGGAGTTAGATATTATGAGGAAGTCCAAAGAATATTCCAGACTCTACCCCCTAACCAACAAGTTGGCTTCCTTAGATTTCAGAAACATAGACAAAATAGTTTACCAAATATATTTCAAGGATACTTAATACAAATGCCTCCTTCATAGGAAGATAGGCCTAGAGGATCTGAGCCAAGTTGCTCCGCTAAGCACAAAGTTGAGGAAGTCCCTAAAAGCACAGAAGTGTTATTTCATGAAATAACAGTGTCATTGTCAAGATTGAATGATCCACAAGTGTTAGATAAATTTGAAGCTTTCATGAAGCTGCGACAATTTGTCCCTCATTCAACACCAACTACTCCTACTGGCACCCTGAATACAATAGGACATGAACCTTCGACATAAATTATGTCTCCTATTACATCATTAACCCCTTTACAGACTAGCTTCAGAAATCCTATTTTCGAACTCAGTTTTGTTGGTGATTTTACTCCTATCTTGCCCAAAGATATCCCTCCCTCATATTTCTTTTTCAACAAGAAACGAAAATCTATCGTAAAGAGAGAATATCACCAAAAAGGGGCAAGATAAGTTGTACGAAATTTTTCATTACTTCCATGATCTTAGTTTCCATTGAATCCATCTTAGTATCCAACTTAGCTTCCACTGAATCCATCTTAGTATCCAACTTAGCTTCTATTGAATCCATCAACTTAGCTTCCATTGAATGCATCTTAGTATCCAAGTTAGCTTCCATTGAATGCATCTTAGTATCCAACTTAGCTTCCATTGAATCCATCTTAGCTTCCATTGAATCCATCTTATTTTGTAGTTCATTTATGTCCCTACGCATTTCTTCACCTTCATAAAGAGTCCAAGTAGGATTTTCTGGAGGCTTATTTGGTG
>SNQJ01S0164058.1:9146-22011 GCA_010110895.2 Picea sitchensis | reverse complement strand
GTATATTCAATGTCAACCTATGCATATGATCAAGGAGTTATGCAATAAAATAAGAGTGATTTTATGGGAAAGGGATGTGTCGTTGTATTATATTAAATGAAAGTAGAAGATACAACCAGATCGCCTTGATGTCGCAAGATTCCTTTCAGTGGTCCTTGGTTCCAACACACACACTTTCTCCACACTTGCATGAATAAGATCCAATACAACTTGATAGACAAATAGTGTCTTCAAGCTTCAATCCAAACAGGGTTCTTCACACAATTCTTTCATCAATTCTCCATTCAATCTTGCTTAACCTCTTCCTTGAGAAACCCTTCATTAGATAGGAGAAGGAGAGATGGTTAAAGGAATGAGGATGATCCTGCTAAATCTAAGAAGTTAGTAGGATTCCAACCATGCGAATGCCAACTCATTTTCTAGAAGATACTCTTCTAGAACCTTTGTAACTTCCTCTTCCTTTTAAGCTTCAAAATGGGCTCACACCCTACCTATAGAGAAGACTGTGAACACCTCACAAGCTAGGTATAGGGTTGCCTGCGAGAATCAAGATTCTCACACCCTATAACATAGTCAGCCTGCGAACTCATCTTAAAAATATGTTTTGTGGAAGAATACAACAATCACTTTTCTCAGGCAAAAAGTCCTTATGAGAGCCTGAACACATAACTATAGAGTCATCACCAAAGTGACCAAAATAATGTGTAACACACCTCAACCTTGAGAGGATCGACCATGATCCATGTTTTCAATACAATAAAACCTAAAAGAAGACCTAACATCACATAGAAACTGCACTTGTTAGGATTCAAGTGAATATGATAGTAGCAACATCGTTCAAATATTAGTCGTAGATGGGCAGGATGATCAAATATCTTGCAAGAACATGATGCTAAATCATCAAAGTACACCTCGACTATGTGTTTGACAACGTGAAAAACGAATGGCATGGCCCGCTGAAAGGGGCATCCAACATTATTCAAGACAAAAGGCATCTTACAATACCTGAAGGTACCCCAAGGACAAATAAAATCTATTTTATGTTGGTCCTCAGGTTTGATTTGAATCTGATTGTATCCCAAACAATTGTCCATGAACGAAAATAAATTGTAGCCTACACATTCATCGACAATTTGATCGATAAACGGGGTAGGGAAATTGTCTTTCGGGAAGGACTTATTCAAATCAAGGAATTCCATACAAACGTGAATTGTTCCCTGTTTATTGTTAACCGGAACAGGGTTTTACACCCATTCCTTCAATTGTATAGGGTATATAAAACTGACTTTGAGCAATTTTTCTACTTCTGCCTTGATTTATGCCACTTTTCGAGGATAGATCGGATGAAGCTTCTCTCAGATTGGTTTGGCATCAGGATAAGTCGTGATTTCATGATCAACACTTCATGGGTTGATGCCTAGCATTTCGTCGTAATACCAAGAAAAAATGTGGCAGAACTCTTTGAATAACGTGGTGTAAGTTTGAATCTCTTTGGGGGAACAATATGCTCTGATGAAAAAATTCTCGATGACGCCAGGGGTTTTGGAGATATCTTTTGGAATGATTGTAGAAATTATTTCCATGTTACCCTTGGCATAAACTCCATGTGTAGCCAGAGGATTGATAGGACAAGGATTATCTCCATTCTCGATCAAAACAAATTCTCCCATCTCTATTCTCGTAATCTCAGGAAGGAAGTAAAATTTATGATGTAGATCATCCAAAGTTCTATCGGGAGTAGTCATCTCCTCAAGAATTGTCTCGTCATAGGGAAAGACCAAGTCTAAAGGATCTTGACTGGAAAGAGAATCTTGAGCCCAAATAGGCTCTAGAACTAGATCTAACTCCTGTGAGGGAGCCAGATCAAGGTTGGCCGAAGTTTGTTGGACAATTTTGTACATAACCTTAGCCACGGATAAGGGCATGGCCATGCCACGATTCCCTATCCCTTCCATCGAGGTCGATGGGGAAGGTAAATTCCACAGATAATTAAAGTATCTCGTTCGAAACGATGATAGTTGCAAAATTGTGGCCCTCGACTAGTCAGGAACAACCGATATAATATGTATATATCTAGAAGGTGGCAAGTAATCAAAGATTCCCATCAATGAAGGAAAAAAACCGACACCTAAGTTGACACTGCCAAGTTGTGGATTGTCAATCATTGGGACTTTGGAAGCCCCCGATGAAGGGTCATAACGAGAGAAGGACAACTGGTCGATGGTCACAATCTGGCCCTCATGCAGAAAGCATAAGACCCAAAAAACTGTAGCAACCACCACATGCATCGCATAAGTCCAAATTCTTCCTAACAACAGGTTGTAGTCGAGAGGCGCATCGACCACTTCAACTTCGACACACATAGTTTTATCTCCCGACTGCACAGGGAAGGAAGGAATTATTTCATGTGGTCTAAACGACCGAAAATCAAAATCCATGAGTAATGTAGGTGACGAAGACAACTCAGGATGGGCAATGGCCTTCCAACATGCCAAAGACATCACGCAAGTCGAGGCACCCTCATCAACCATTGTATCGAAGATGTTCTGTGTAAAATATTTTGTGGTGTAAGCCACTACTATCTGAAAGGAAACGTGGTGAGGAAGACGAGGTTTTAAGTTGATTGGATCGAAAAATATCGCTCCTAGGTTACTAGTATTTGTCTCTCCCAATGAGGACAACAAAGATTTTCTCTGCGAGGGGAAACCCTGGAGGAATTCCAGAGTAGACATCCCGCAAGGGGTCTATGCCATATCTTCTACAATAGAGTAGTTCTGGGTGGCCCTCACATTTGTATTATGATAATCCTTCTTGAACACACCTTTATGGATGTGAGTCATTGTTTCACTCACCACCTTCTCAATTTGGAGAATATTCGATGCATTAGTGGCTTCCTTTCCCTTCTCGGTGGATTCTGACATTCTCTAGTCTTGGTTCCTGGTCGATAAATGAGATTCGTCATTCATCATGTAAATTTTCATGACCGAGTTGTTATTGGTAGGCACGGGGGTTCCCTGACTGCCCCTTTCTGTGCTTGTGGATGCGGAATTCTGAGCCATATTTTTCTCTTGTGGAAAATGGTTTGTCAGCACAATAGGTTGTTTCTGCATTAATAACTTATGGGCTTCTACAAGCTGAGGGCATAGGTGAGTCAGGTGGTCCTCCGTGTAGAGATTACACAGATACTTGGACTTCTTCTTCTCCGTTTCTCCCCTGCCAACATTATTGGTAGCCTTTTTATCCCCTTTACCCTTCTTCTTTTATTGTTTCTTCTTTCCCTCGGCCTGCTAGTTGGACTTGGGATTCATCGACTACACATTGTGTACATCTGGCGTCTGGGGAGGGGGAAAAGTTGAACTCGGAGTTTGGTTGGCCACAGTCTTTTGTATCGACAATTGTTGCAAATGATTTGACAAGATGTCTGTGGACTTGCTTTGTGTTGATCCCACAATGTCATCGGCATGGGGCCCATAATGTTTCTTGGCATTATCGAAAGTAGACCATGGGGCATCTGGAAAAATCTCATAGAGCATGCCATACTAAGAGTATATCTGTTCAAGTTGTTGGGATTTCATAATAGCCTCATATTCTGAAAACACTCTAGAAGTCGCTACGTCGTTGGATATAGAGTGCACAAAAGACTTCAAGAACCACTCAAGCAAGAAAGCATGAGGGGCATTGACCTTAATCAAGCTCTTTCTACATTGTCATTCTCGGATATGATCAGAGATATGGTTGGCCTTGGTTTGCTCAAAGTTGGCCAACAGTTTGGTGTCGGCATCATATATCACAGGTAACTGGAAATGGTTGAATAAACCCATCGCCAAGTTGTTGAAGTAAGAGTACCTTGAGCCATCGAGCTCAATATACCACTTTGCAACACCCCCTATAAGAGTGCATTGAAAAATGCACAACTGGACAGAGTTGTCCTTCAATGAGTTTGACGAGCACCACAAGTGAAAGGTCGTCACATGATCACCTGGATCTTCGCTAAGCTTTCCCTCAAATTTTGGAATATCTGAAGGAAACTTAGTCGTCATGGGGGGCCAACGTGGATCATGAAAAATTGGGTCATTCAGTAATATTGCCAAGTCTGGAAGATGTAGAGTTGCGAGAAACAATAGTTTCGGTTGTGAATTGTTTACAAGAAAAGAGGTCCCTGGATTTTGACTGGCACTAGGTTGATAGGAAAAGTTGTTCTATTGTCTAGGGTTTTGGTAGAAACCATGGCCTTGAACAACAAATGGAAACTAAGTCTATTGGGGTGTCATCACTGACTCTCAAAATTGGATGACATAGCTTGCACAAGGATTTCTCCCTGCATTTTGTTCCAAGAACCTTGGAAGGGGATTCCCCCATCCGATTTGATGGGCATGGGTACATAGCCTTTCCCGGTGTTCAATTGAATGTGAAAGGGGTTACCCCCAACCGACATCCCTTTTGAGGGAACCGAGCCCTACCAAGGATTCCAAAGACCTTATGTGGAGTAAACTCCAGTCATCGCTCCATGTGAAGGAATAGTACCTTACACCAGGTTTTGTTGACCAAATATGGGGTTGCTCGGAGTCGAGAAAGTGGCTGAAGAGAAAGCATTTTTCCCAAACACACCAAACAAAGAGAACGACATAGATCCCACCAACATTGTATAAGATGAAGGTCCTAAATTTCCTCCACCAAACAAGCTAGAATTAGCATTTAGCCTGATTGGATGTTGGAAAGCACCACCAAGCGAAGGGGATGAAGGAGGTATATGACCTCCACTGTAAGGGATAGAATTAAAAGGGACAATAGTGCCTGCGATTGACCCTTGCACTGGAGCATTTGAGCTCCCTACCCCCAGACTGATGGTCTATAAGGTATAATAAGTAAGAACCGAGTTTGTATCAAAGTTGGGCATCCCATATGAGAAGGGAGCACCTGTCGCTCTCTGAGTAAACAAAAGAATGGTCGAAGTCATTAAAGGTATCAGATCACTGCCCAAGGTTGAGGGAGTTGAGACAACTGTGGTCCTAACTGGAGAAGGTGGGAGAAAAGGTAGGATGCCTGTTGTAGTAGTAGCTGTAACAGGAGTACGAGGAATCCCAGACGAAGTAGTAGCATTCGCTTCCATTGTCACTTGTAGAACTAGCTGGCACTAAGAAGATATCACCTCAAAACGGATAATCCGAATAAGGATTGACACCGACAAGTCGGTAATCGGGGGATTGGCTGGCTTGAAACCTTCATTTTCAAAGTCATAAACAGTGGATTCCTCTGGAGCTGGAAAGTCTCCTCGTGGAGCAGGCTCCGACACAGTTTCCTACAACCCGATCTCTTAGAACAACCCTTCTTGATCAAGCCTTTGTCTCAACAGTGGCGTAGGTTCCTCCAAAGTAACCAGAGATAGGCCCTGAAGCCTTCGCGACTGACAGAATTGTTGATCTTCTGCTTTGTGAAATGATCAAACCACATAGTAAGGATTGACTAGCGCAAAACACAAAGCACACACTAAATTTTTTCCTAAAGATAAATAAATCAATCAACTAACTACTGGGAAGGATGGTTACACCAATCGACACTAAAGAAAATAACCTGTTCAAGTGAAATTCGAACACGGAAGCACTCTTCGGGTATACTCTTCGAAGCATGATCCAACGTCCGCCCTAGGTACCGCGATATACCTTCACAGTCACCTATGTAAGTCTGTAAAATATGGGCAACTAGGTTTCCATTTCACAGTAAGTTACCAGGCGGTTACAATCGACAATTGAGAATATTGTAATGACCATGATAACAAGATTGAATCCCTTCAAGGGTATTGAAAGGAATTGGTCTAGAAGACAACTAAAGATCTCTAACGGATTTGAGGTCCACGAAGATCTGTAGGAAAATGAGATCGGTATTATTCCTGAGAAAGACCCTCAATATGCAATCCCCACTATGTTCAGTCCAACTTTGGAGGGGTTATTTCCTCTGCCTTTCCTCACGTGACCTCATGTTTATCCCTTGTGTTAGAGGGGGTTCCTGGCTAAGTATTATGACGATGGACTTAAATCAATCTGTATATCAGACTCCAATGTTTTTTTTAAAGTTGCCTTGAAGAGATTCGTCTTCACACCTAATTCAAGGTCCTAAAACCCTAAACTAGTCCGTGAACCCTACAAACAAAAAATCTAATGTTTTTTAGATTAAGCATTAATTTGAAGGCTTGATTTATGCAAAGTTTGCGATAGTGAAACTGATGGTGTTATGAAGAGATGAATAAGGAATAGAACTTTAAATAATTTTGAAGAAAAATATACTTCAAAATTAAATCAATGCTTGTAAACAACTCTTTGTAAATTCAACTTTTCTAATTGATATTTCAAGATCTTGTAAATGAAGAGATCCTAAAATTTTCTTTCGTTTGACTACAAACTACTTATATTTTAGGAAAACGAAAAGAAATTTGAAATGAAGACTCTTTTTCTTTTGAAAATAACAACCTTGACTATTTTACCAAACCAAATGCAAGAAAATAAATTCTCTTTTTTATTTTTTGAACTACTTTAACAAGAAAAAACTGAAGTAATTTTATTTTTTTCGTTTTTTCAAAGCAAGAAACAGGGACACAGAGAAAACTGAAAACAAGAATGATAAAGATCCTAATCCCACTACGAATTCTAGGGATTCAACCAAGAAACCAAAAGGCAGATATAAGACTTGATATCTCGCTCTAAACCTTTTTGGGAAAATAAAAGAAGACTAAGGAACAAGCAAACTGAAACTTCAACCCAAACTATGGTCACATACAAAGACTCTGACTGATTCAAGAAAGTCCTAGGAAGTATGAACTTATATCAGGAAAGAGACAAACTCTCTCCTTATTAAAAAATACTTTCAATAAATAGAGGCATGGTTTGTTGCATCAACAGTCTACGTATGTACGTGAGCTATCTACTGCATAGAGCGTGTATGTATGCAGGGTGACCCAAAACAGGGTGCATACACCTCTGAGACTTTTCAAAAATAAAAAGACCAGGCAGACTTACAGGGAACGGAAGGCTGGTATGCACCTTCCAGGTGACCATAAACCCTAAAAAGAATAAGTAAACTTGACTGAAACTTGAAAGGAAAACAAAAACCAATCAACAACCCTAAAACCTCCTTAAAAACCCTAGAGAGATCCCAAATATGGTTTCCAATTATGCTAGCGGTAACATCCCCCTATAACTATACCAGGGTTTAGAATATAGACATATCAAATGACCGTCTAAAAGTCAACCTAGTTTCTACACTACTCCAAACATACCAAAATAAATGAACATAAAGAAGTAGAAGAGAAGATCGATAATTGTACATTTTATCCAACGTCTGGTGATGATCTCCTCAAGCTCTATAGCTCCAAATGCTACAATTCTCCTCCCAAAGCTGAACTGCATCCAAAACAAGGAAAACAAAGTCTACAAGCATGTTATTTCTATTCATGAATTAGGGTTAGATATCAAATTTTATATGTATAAATCCAAGAAAATACACAAAACACCATCATTTGGGACAGGGAAAAGAGATTCTTTTATTCATTAAACAAACACTGAAACTTACAATCCTTTTTGGCCATCATTCTGCGAACGTGGTCTGGGCACCTCTTTACAATGCTCCAAGTGCATCTTCAATAAGCCTGTTCTCACAATCTAATAATATCCTCAAGGAAGGGGAATGGATTGAATGGAAGAAAAGGGGTTGAAGAGGTAGTGTTGAGGTAGTAACTCACAAAAGTTAGCAAACGCTTGGACAAGCAAGGGAAGTGAAATTGGGTAGAGTTTCATTGTTCTTACGATTCGTTGTGAAAGGAGACCCCGACACATCCTTTTATATGAAAAAAGGATGGTTATTAGGTTGGGGGACGAGCTATAGCAGCTGAATTGGTTGGTAAACCTCCAATAGCCCGTAAATTCCACTGAATTCCTTACAACTTTTTAATTTTTGCAACTTTTGGAGGTATACACAGGTTGTTTAGTGTGCAACAAGGATATGTACGCATGATGTCTAGTATGCATCAAGTGTATGTACGTGAGCAGTAGTGGTGCATGGCGCGTACATGCTCTAAAAAATAGGTTTTTAAGTAGATCCCCTCAATAGTGATTTCAAAATTTATGTAAGTAGGAAGGCCAATGCCATGTATGCATGAGTGGGGAATTTTAGGGCTATAACAACTACCCTTTAGGACCTTGATTGTTTGCCTCTAATTTGGTTTTGGGTTTTCCATGGTTTCCTTGCTCCAAATTATCCTGAACATAATAAGCTAGGAATTCTACCCTCTTATCCAGTAACACGGTACTATTGTCCATATGATCCATTTTGGACATGAATTGTGCATGAGTGGTGCTCTATTCCTACAGGACCTATGCTAGTAGTAATTTGAATGTCCAATACATCTCAGTAATCTTTTGAAGGTTTGTGCCTCTAGTTCGTAAGTATCCATAATCCATAACCCATCCTATCATCTCCTTTTCTATCTCCTTTTGGGATTTTCCTACTTCCATTTTTTCGCCTACTTCTCAAAGTTCTCAAGCTTAGATTTGGTATCTAGCTTAAAGTGTTTATCATAAAACCATCCCATTGTGTAAACCTCTTTTTTTTCTTTGGTGATGTAAGCTCCCTTCTCAAATCGGTTTGATGTATCTTAGTGAAGGGTTCCTTTTCCTTTGTTGATGTTCTACTTTTCCTGGTGTGATGTCTCTCAGTAGAGGATGTATTTTCCTTTGGAATCTGACTTCACCTCGAGATCCTTCATATTTTTCTTGTTGTTTTCCATTTTGTAATGCAATGAGCCCCAAGGTTGGTTACCAATGAAGGGGTTGAAAGACTTGGCTCACTAGTGTTCTCTTGAATAAGAAAAATTTGTGGCTTTGACGACATTACCAATAGGATACCTGGTTCTAGGGTGGGCTAGATCCCTCCTTGTTGTAAACTTCCCACTAAGAGGGGTCACAACAATCATAGGGTTGATGGGAGGATGTGGACCCTGTGTTATGGGGGGTTGTCCTGCTAAGGTGTCTCTCCAAACTCCCTCCATGAGACTTAATTTCCTAGAAGTTGGATTATTTTCCTTTGCTAGCTTTACTATTTTTACTATTTAATTCACTGAGATGCAATTCAATCTCTCTTGAGCCCATTATGGTACCTCGAGAGGAAGGTTCGATTGTTTCACAATGGAATTGTGTGGGTGAAGAGTGGTTCACGTTGGCGATAGAACCCCCTCTTTTATTCCTATAGTGTTTATTCATGAGTTATGTCTAGTTTATAGGGAAGTGTAACTTTAGACTTGTAATTTTCATTATCACAATTACTCAATTCTCCATGTGACCACGTATCCTATCGCACATATTTGCTACAATTACCAGAAGCCTCATTAATTTCATTACAATTAAATGATATGGGGAATGTTGAGCGATCATCAATGACCCTACCATAATTCACGTGGTTATCCATTTCATTGATACTAAAGCAATCACATGTGAGTTGGCCTCACTCAACACTTTCCATCGAAGGAGAATTTTCTGATTTTCCATGGTTACTTCTATACTGGCAAACCTAGAAAGCATCCCAAAGCATACGTGCCTCCACCTAGATCATCGTGGGGTTTCAAAGCATAGTTGCCTCCACCCAACCTGTTCTGTAGAAACCTCTTCTCACCTCCTCAAGTCCTTCCACATATTAAAATAGTTAGCATGCTCTTCACATAAATGCATTGAAACTTGAAACTTATTCAAGGTTGAAGAAATAAGAAGGGAGAGATAATATTACCATATTTACTCATATTCTTTATCATTTCAAGCATCTTATAATATAATAAATCTTAAGACCTAGAAATATGGGCTTCAACATCTTTACTAAGGTTGTAGCCTTCGGATTAAATGAGATCGAAGCATCATTAAACTCGTCAACGCATGTGCTTGTGTTACAGATCAAGTTACGCCGAGCGATTTGTGAAGGAAAGCAACCGATAGGAAGAAGATTGATGAAGAGAAATAAGGAAGAGGCACCTTCCTTATAGATATTTTGTCATGGGGAATCATGATGGAAAAAGTGTACATTTAGTAATTAAAAAAATAGAAGACTTTCCTTAAAATGTTACATTTCAATATCACAATATTTATAATAATATTATTAATTTACTTATAATAATATTTTTACTTATATAATATGGGATCATATCATTTCAAATGAATCATGGTTATAAGAGATTCCAGTGTTATTATAAATAACCCGTTTGCATCGGGATTACAAATACAGATATAGGCTTATGCTCTATTTCAAGGTGTCATCATTGAAAATGAATCATGGCTATAAGAGATTTCAGTGTTATAATAATAAATAACCCTTTTGCATGGGTTTAAAATATAGATATATGTCTATGTTCTACTTCAAGGTGTCATCATTGCAAATGAATCACAATTAGAAGAGATTCAACTGTACTATAAACCACCATTGGAAACTTATTTATTATATAATCCCCATACCAACTATATTGTTTATGGAGTTAAGTCATGTCTCATCCACAATTAATAACACAATTTGTGTGGCCTCTCATGTCATTTATCGGAAAAATGATTCAAAAGAACATATACTCACCTCCTTCACATCCAAGATTACCTATTGAATTCTTCACAATGACTTCTCATGGAAAAGGTGGGACTATTACCCATTCTAGAATTGGAGTTTACAGTGACATGTGGAGCATCCTCATACATTATGGAATTCAATAGGTAAGAGTTTTTCTGTTATTACCCATTCTAGAATTGGAGTTTACAGTGGCATGTGGAGCATCCTCATACATTATGGAATTCAATAGGTAAGAGTTTTTCTGTTCTTTTGTGTCATCTTTTGTAAATTTGGTTAGCACACCCCATTAGTGTACTGCATTCCATTATTAATTTTTTCCCACTGGATAATTTCTAGAAGGTGTGGGTTATTAGTCCATTTTTAGAGTATAGTATTCAAAAATACTTGTTGGGTTCTAGGTTTTATGCAAGGCCTCCATGAGACTCTTTTACTTCATGGAATTCATCTATGTTCTTTCATTTTTCATAATTTTCCCCTATATCTGGTTTTTCAATGTATGTGATATTCTCTTTTGGTTTTAATTTGTAATGGATGTGTTGGTAATATCAATATGAACTTTAGAAAGTTATGGGTGTATAGTATACTGGTTATAATGTTGGTAGAATTATGTAGAAAGAGAATTCATCTATGCACTAGTGATAGCTCTTTTTAGTTTGGATACAATTTAGCTCAACATCCCTGTACGTTGGTTTTAGAAACAATGGACTATAGGGATCTTCAGAAGATTTGTAGAGCTTTGTGAATGAATGATTTGTTTATCCAATGCAATAGGTCTTCCTTGTTCTATATGGATTCTAAGGATCACTAGAACAAACACAATTGTACACTCAAAACACAACAATCATGAATCCACTGGTTTAACAATGATAGAATATTGAGGAACTTGAAACAAAGTGCACTATGCTAAGGACATGGTTACCAACCTTAGCAATGATTCCCAATACATAGTCTGAAATTAGAGAGTATCAATCAAATCTATACAAGAAGACCTAGAGGAAGAGGAAATACTCTATGAACTAAAATATGACATGGAAATTGAACAACAAATTGGGTCCCCTCCAATGTTGGTAAGGAGGAGGTGTATAATTGTTAGAATTAGGGAGGAGAATGGAAAAACATATCTTTTTAAAAAATTTGTGAACTAGATCAATAGTAACACAGTAGATCTAAATTAAAACTCTAATCAGAAATGCATTAGAAATACAAAGATCTGAAACACTACAATTATATATAAATGATAAAATATGCAGACTAGTATGAAGACTATTAGATCTGAACTTAAAAAAAAGTTTCTGAGTATGGCAAGCTAATAGATCTAAGTACAATAATCAAAGATCTAAAGAAATAATCATTTCTGAGCAAAGCAAGCTAATAGATCTCAGTGCAATAATTAAATATCTAAAACAATAATCATTTCTGAGCAAAGCAAGCTAATATATCTGAGCTTTAAACAAAAGTATTCAAACTGAAATAATAGCAACTAAAACTCACCTCTGTAATATTACCTCTTGTGCAATGAAAGAAAGAGCTAGGCACACAAGTGAAGTGTATCTCTTTGAGTTATGCTCAGATATAGTCTTGGTCTGATAGATCAACCACTAAGGGTTAGATTTCAGACATAGAGAATGAGAGAATGTTATGCCACATTAGAAAAACCCTAAGTGAAATACAAGAACCCCAAAATGATATCATGATAAATAAACCCTTGCCATACACATAGATCGACCAACTGAAAAATGTGTGACTGGAAGTGTAAGGACAGCCGCAACCCACAGAGTTTCCAGATTTGTATACTGTGTTAGACAACATCCTTTAGAGGTGACCAACAACTAATTCACACACAAGAATAGAAGGGTCGGTTTCTAGGAAGAGGGTGGAACTATGGTAGGGTGGTCAGCTTCATAGAATGGGGCAGATTTGAAGAGAGAGAGAGGTAGTTGGATGCTTATAGTGAGCAGATCTGAGTAGCAAGGGAGACTTGGCAACAACATAAAACTCAGCAATGAAACAACCCT
The DNA here is from genome assembly GCA_010110895.2 of Picea sitchensis. Taxonomy (NCBI): domain Eukaryota; kingdom Viridiplantae; phylum Streptophyta; class Pinopsida; order Pinales; family Pinaceae; genus Picea; species Picea sitchensis. The sequence goes on along the minus strand of SNQJ01S0164058.1, from coordinate 9,409 downwards.
CAACATAGCCCTTCATCTCCTAAACAACCCTCAGTGTAGCTCCCAAATCACCTTCCAGCACAAAGAATAAGGGAAGCTGAAAATGAACAGTCAAAGGAGGTCGAACTGAACTGTGAACAGGAGGCCACAACATATAGGGAGAATAACTCAAAGAAATCCTTCACTTAAAATAGAAGAGAGTGAGTGTAGGTGTAGGGGGAGGGTTCTTAATTTATACTTTTAGGCTAGGGTTAGGGTAATAAAAATATAATTAAAATACAATT
>SNQJ01S0164057.1:0-21256 GCA_010110895.2 Picea sitchensis | reverse complement strand
AGACACCAAATGCCATGAGGGTAGACTGTGACAATCGCTCACGATGATTCTAAGAGGGGCGCAATAAGGCAGGGGCCTTATTCCTTGGAGGACCCTAGTCTCCCAGAAGATCACCTGATGGAGTATTGACTCCAGGGGATTTTTATGTATACCAAGTCATTCGAGAGGCGAGTGGCACCCTTGGAGCACATAGTGCATCCTGAAGAGCACATCGTGCAAGAAAAATGGAAAGAGGTGATTGGCACCTTTGGAGCACGTAGTGCGTCCTGAAGGGCACGTTAGACAAGGGAAATGGAATGAGGTGAGTGGCACCCTTTGAGTACCGAGTGTGTCCTGAAGGGCATGTCACATTGTTAAATAATAAGAGAATTAGGAAACTAAGTGAAAAAGGTGGAAACATAAAGAAAAATGGAAACATAAGGAAAAAGTAGAATGATCCAGATTATTTTCGGCACGAAATGAGAGCAGAGATATAATAAAGAAATCTACAGAGATATTGTAGATATTCAATAATATAATGTATCAGAGATGCAACCATAAACACAGATATACAGTAATACACGATTTCTATTAATCAAAGAAATGTACAGAGACTGTAAAAATACAAAGTGAAAGACTCGCTAGAATGGTTTCGACACCAAATGAGAGCGTAGATATAATAAAGAAATGTATATATTTAGAGAGCCCAATAATATATAAGATAAATGTAATGAGATGCAACCATAAACATAGATATACAGTAATAAAATATTTCTATTAATCAAAGAATGTACAAAGACTGTAAAAATACGTAGTGAGAGATCGGCTAGAATGGTGGCAACTTATCTCCAGTTAGATGGACGATACCGCATTCGTGGTGAAGATGATTACAATGATGCTCCTCAAGGCCCTTTTACAATAAACAGAATGCCAAAAATCCTATATACATCCAAAAACCTGGCAACCCTAGGAGATGAAGTGCCAAAAGTCATGTGGGCCTCGTTTGGGTAAGGATGAATACCAACTTCCCTAAGTTGTAACTTTTGCTTACGTTCTCCGTTTTAGGCGTGTGTAGATCGTTGGAAAGGTATCACGAGGAGATTCATGTCCTTCTGGCGAGGCTCAATAATCTCTTCGGATATCATTGAGAACCTAGATTCCCTTTAAACCTTCATTTAGGCCCCCGTATTCCAAAGTTAAACCTCAAGTAAAATAGTGCGTAAATTACAAAATGGGCTAAAATTGTTTTGAGCCTAAGGTGGTGCCAACGTATATCCGATCAATCCTCCCTTCCCTATAGGGAAGCAATGGTCTCCATTGCATCAGGTTCCCTGGGGAGAGAGAAAAGCATTTGATGAATCTGCACCTTGGTGAGTCGCTTTGTCTTGGTCGGAGAAGTCGCTACTGTTTAGTTTTGTGGAAATCATTACCAACCCTCGTATCGAAGGTTTGGACCCTTAACCACCGCTATTTTAGATGATCAGGTGCATAAGGAATTTCCGTACTTGTCGCAACCTTGTCGAATTCGCTCGGATAGAAGGTGCTTCTGGCCGTAAGCCGTGGTGGTTGCAGATCCCTTCCTCTGCTCACCCTTGGAACGTGATTGTGGAGAAGATGAATTTTTGTAGTATGAGATACTCACCTGTAGCGACACTTTTTAGGTTGAACAATAGTTGGAACTACCTCTGTAATTGTAGAGTATTCCCCCAAAGTAACAATGACACTATGGGTCGGTGACTCATAAACAACATGGCGCTCCACATATATGGTTGGCCCAAGAGAACATCATCAGACATCCGTTGGGGAAACATCACATAATACCCCTCATCCTTGGCGCCGGATGCCATAGCGACAATCGACATTGCCGCTGACATCTAAGATCTTGTTCTTGCCAAGCCACCAATACCGTATATTGTGGGTGTGGTGTTGTCGACAATCCTAACCGTTTGACGACCTCTCGCCGAAGATGAGATGATGTTCTTTTGGCTTCTCTTATCAACAATAAAATGTAGCTGGTCCCCTTTCCCATCCTGAATGAAAAAGGCTGGCCCCTCTTCGTGATCCGCTTGGTTCTGTGGTTGAATTCCCTCGTGGTCGTAATAATGGGTCCGGCTTACGATATGTCTTTACCGCATTTTCATGCAGAATTTTATTCTTCACCCATGGTTCACTTTGTCTCTTTGACCTCGCGCCACCAATGATCGCTTCTGAGCTTACATTCGGGCTCTGTTGCGCTGTGGGTTTTGTGGAAATCGCATCCATTTTCCGCCGTCCCCTTTATTCTCCTGACCTTCTTTTCCGGGTGGATTGACCTGGTTTTCTGGAGACCTTGTTAGGTTGTTCTTGTCATACTTTCTTGGTTGTTGTGGATTTGCACTGAATCTCCGCTTGTTCGCGTGCTTGCAATTCGCCGATTTTAACAAAGATAATGGTTGGGGCAAAGACCGAAAGTGAGATGTCCGTAAAATCCATTTTGGTTTGGATGTAAGTGCGTAGAGCCCCATGGCATTTCAGAACCAAACGCCGCTCGTAGAAGTCTTTGATACTCCAGTTTGTGCGCAAGGTATGGAAGCTATCAGAACTCCCGAATCGACAACCTCTCTTTCCGTAGTGGTCCATCTCATGTATCGGGTCCTCATAGTCGCCAACCGGTAATACGTTTCCTTTACCGCATCCACAAAAAATCTAGCGGCTCGTCCCCATATTCCCAGGTAATCCTTCAGGAACTCTCGCTTCCAAAGTAGGTGCTTCCACCACCGTTTGACATGGGAGAGCCTTAAGGAGTGCAAAGGATATTTTCTCCTGTCTGAAAAAATTGGTGAATAGAGAAATAACATTCTAGCAGATTTAACCATTTATCTAGGGAATCAGACTCATTTGACCTTGAATTGGCCGGAATATCAAAATTAACCTGTGACTTGAAAGGAGAGGTGCCTCCAAAGTATTCGCTGATGAATATGCTCCTGATGTTATCTGGAGATGCTGAAGGATGTGGGAAAAATTCTCCATCATTTCGTCCTCTGTCACGTGAGAGCTTCTGCCAACAGACTCATAGATCGTCATTCACAACAGATTTCTTCTTCCTTCATTGAGGGAAGCTTCGGTGTGCTAGAGCCGCATTGTCTTCAAGAGACAAGCTCGAGACCCAACTTGCTAGTACTGACCCTCAAGCAGCATGTAATCAAAACGCATCAAGAGCACCGCCTCGATACCATGTTCCATCCGATTATTTTCTAAGACGTAAATGAGAGCTACGGAGATATAATAAAGAAATGTACGATATCAAGTAGAGCATTCGATAATATAACATAAATGTATCAGAGATGAAACCATAAACACATATATATACGCGAGTAATACACCATTTCTATTAATCAAAGAAATGTACGTAGATCCAAAAATACAGAAAGTTAAAGACTCAAGAATGGTGGCAACGACCCTCGAAAGAAGAGATGTGATGGCTACCGCATTCAGAATAAGATGATTACAATGAGTCCCTCAAGGCATTTTTACAATAAACAAGAATGCCAAAAGTCCTAGATATCCAAAACCTAATCCTAGGAGAGATGAAGCCAAAAGTCATGTGGGCCCCGCTTTGGGTAAGGGAGTACATCAACTCCCCGGGGTCACAACTTTTGCATAAGACCTCCGCTTTAGGCGCAGTAGAAGCGTGTTGGAAAGTTAATAATGAGGAGAGATCACTTGTGGGGTCAATCATGCCTTCGACTATAATCGAGAACCTCGATCTCAAAAAAAACTTCATTTAGGCCCCCAAATGGCCCCAAGTTAAAACCCCAAAATATTAAATTGCCAAAATGGCTTTAAAATCGCTTTGAGCCATTTGGAAAAAAGGTATGGGCCACCATATCCACTCGGATCAATCCTCCCTTCCTTAGGTGCCAAATGGTCTCCATTGCATTGAGTTCCCCGGGAGAGAAAAGCATTTGTTGAATTTGTATCCTGGTGAGTCAGCTTGTCTTATCGGAGAAGTCACGCTGTTTAGTCAGGAATCATTTAACCCGGTATCGGGAAGGTTTGGACCCTTTAACGAACCGATATTTTAGATGACCGTGGTGCATAAGGAATCAGTGGCTTTGCCGGGTAACCTCACCGACCGCTAATAGAAGGTGCTTTGGCCAAGCCGTGGTTGTGCAGATCCGTTTCCACCCTTTGAACAGATTGTGGAGAGATGAATTTTGTAGTATGAGATACTACCTTGGCGTATTAACTTTTAGGTTGAACAATAGTTGGAACTACCGTATTCTCAGAGAGATGACCCCCAGTGTAACAATGACAATATGGGGTCGGTGACTCATAACAACATGGCGCTTCCACATAAGGGCTGGTTGGCCCAAGAGAACATCAACAGACATCCGGGGGAAACATCACATAATACCTCATCCTTTGAAGGGTTGGATGTGCTATAGGGTGACAGTATCCAGCATTGTTGGTTGACACGTAAGATGCATGGCCACCCAATGTCAGATGGTTGTGGTGGTGCTGTCGCATAATCCCAACCGCTTAATGACCTCACGATGAGGTTTTTTTTGGTTTCCGCTATCAATAATAAATGTAGCGGGGTCCCCTTTACCCAAACCGCGGAATGAAAAAGGCGCTCCCCTTCTTCGTGATCTGTTGGTTCTTGTGGTTGAATTCTCGTGATCGCAACAATAACAGTGGGTCCGGCACGATGATCCTGGCTCTTTACCGCATTTCTTTACAACATTCTCAATCGTGGTTCTATCTCTTGTCTTTACCTCGCCACCAATGATCGCTTCGACCGACATTTGTCGGTGTTGTGCCAAGGGTTTTGTGGAATCGCACCATTTTTCTCTCACACAGGTCCTTCTTGTCTTCCCGACCCTTCTTCTTTTCCGTGTAATTGACCGGTTTAGAGACCGCCATAGGGTTGTTCCTCATACTTTGTTGTTGTGGATTTGCATCCGAACTCCCGCTTGTTCCGGTGCTTAAATTTCTAAACGATTTTAACAACATATCCATAGGAAAGACTGAGTGATGAGATGTCCGTAAAATCCATTTCAGTTTGATGTATCCGTAGAGCCCCATGGTATTTCGTGTAACCAAATGTCGTTCTTAGTCTTTGATACCCAGCTTGGTGCGCAAGGTATGGAAGCTATTGGTGACCTCCGTAACTTATTGTCCTCCCTTTGTCGTAGTGTGGTCCATCTCATGTACTGGTCCTCATAGTTGCCAACAGTAGTATCGTTTCCTTTACCGCGATCCACAAAATTCCCAAGGGGTTACCTATAATTCCGTGTATCCTATGGGAACTCTCGCCTCCTTAAAGTTTCCCACCAATGTTTGACATGGGGGAGAGCCTAAGGGAGTGCTGCATAAGTGATCTTTTCCTTGTCTCAAAAAATTATGAACAGAGTAGGTAACATTCTATCGATGAACCATTTATCTAGGGGAATCAGATCTATTTGACCTTCAAATAATGGAATATCAAATTACCTCAGACTTGAAAGGAGAGAGGTGCCTCCAAAGTGGTCTCTGATGAAGATGCGTCTGATGCTACCTGGGTAGGGCTAGCTGATGTGGGAAAAATTCTCCATCATTTTCGGCCCCTTGTCCCGGCGGAGGGTCAAGCAACAGATCGATAGGGATTGTCTGGCCTATTTTCTTCCGCCATTGAGGCTCTTTGGGTGTGCTAGAGCGATTGTCTTCAAGAGACCGCATGTCAGACCCAACTTGCTATACTCGACCTCGTCAGGGACATGCACAAAAAACGATAAGGAGCAAACAAGCCCTATACCAATCGATCCGCATTATTTTTGGCACGAAATGAGTGGAGATATAATAAAGAAATGTACTGCAGATATTGAAAATATTCAATAATATAACATAAATGTAATTCTTAGATGTAAATCCATAAACACATATATATACGTAATACATGATTTCTATTAATCAAGAAATGTACAAAGACTGTAAAAATACGAGTGAAAGACTCGCTAGAAATGGTGGCAGCCTTATCTCGGAGAAGAGATGTGACGGCTACTCACATTCGTAATAAGATGATTACAATGAGGCTCAAGACCCTTTTATAATAAACAAGAATTCCAAAAGTCCCAGGACATCCAAAACCCAACCCTGGGGAGAGAGATGAAGCCAAAAGTCATGTGGGCCCCGCTTTGGGTAAGTGAGTACATCAACTCCTCGGGGTCATAAATTTTTCATACCGCATCTCCGCTTTTTAGGTGTGTGATAGCCTGCTGGAAAGGTATCATTGATGATTCATTTTGGGGGGCTCAATCGCTCTTTAGATATCATTGAGAACCTAGATCTTGAAAACTCATTTAGGCCTCCCTCAAAATGGCTCCTAAGTTAAAAACTGCTAATAGTAGTAAATTGCCAAAATGGCCGTAAAACATTCTTTGAGCCATTTGGAAAGGTGGGTGGCCACCGGCTATCCATTCATATCAATCCTCCTCCTCCTTAGGAATCAATGGTCTCCATCAGTTGAGTTCCCTGTGGGAGTAGAGAAAAGCATTTGCTTGAATCGCATCTTGGTGTGTGTTGCCTCGGCTCCTATCGAGAAGTCACGCCACTTAGTTTGTGGGAAAATATATCAACCCCGTATCGGAAGTGTCAACTTTAACCGGGCCTGCTATTTTAGATGACCGTGCATAAGGAATCTTCGCTTTGTCGAACCTTTTCAATTCGGCTCGTTGGATAGAAGGTGCTTTGGCCGGCTTCTGCAACAGCAGTATCCTTCTGCTCACCCTTTCAACAGATTGTGGAGAAGATGAATTTTGTAGTATGAGATACCTACCTATGAAGACTTTTAGGGTTGAACAATAGTTGGAACTACCGGTATTTTGTAGAGATGACCCCCAAAGTAACAATGACACTATGGGGTCGAGACTCATAAACAAGATGGCGCCCACATATATGGTTGGATCCAAGAGGTTGACGTTGCATCCAAAGCAAGGCAACATCACATAATACCTCATCCTTAGTACCGGATGCCATATGACAATCGACATTGCCGGTTGACACGAAGATCTCGGCCCTGGAAAAGCCACCCGATGTTGTGGCTGGTTGTGGGTGGTGTTGTCGCATAACCTTAACCGCTTAATGACCTCTCAACAGATGAGTCTTCCTGCTCGCTTATCAACAAATATAATGTAGTGGGTCCCTCACCCACATCCGTGGAATGAAAAGGACTCCCCTCTCGTGGATCTGCTGGTTCTTCTCTGTTGAATTGTCGCTAGCCGCAAATAATGCTACAGTTGGCCTCAAGGCCGAAGGATCTATCGCTTACCAAGATTTTAATCGACTCAACCGGCCACTTCCTCATATTCTTTTGATCCTACCACCAATGATCGTTTTTCTTCTAGCGACATTCGCTCTGTTGCTGTGCCAAGGGATTTTGTGAAATCACACCATTTCCGGTGTCCCTCTTTGTCTCCCCGTGACCCTTATTTCCGTGTGGATTGACCGGTTTTCGAGACTGCTTGTTAGGTTGTCTCTTGTCATACCCTTTGGTTGTTGTGGATTTGCACTGAACTCTCGCTTTGTTCTCGCGTTTTAAATTCTCGCTGATTAACAAAGATGGCTCCATAGGCAAAGACCGAAAGTGATGAGATGTCCGTAAAATCCATTTCAATTTGAATGTATCCGCAGAGCCCCCCTGTATTTTAGAACCAAATGTCATTCGTGAGTCTTCCATAGTGTGGTCCATCTCATGTAATCGGGTCCCTCATAGCTGCTTAACGGGTAGTATCGTTCTTTACCATCCACAAAATTCAAGTGGCTCTACCTACATATTCATGAATCCTCCGTGGAACTCTTCTCCCACTAAGAAGCCTCCCACCAATGTTTGAATGGGGGAGATCCTTATGAGTGCGTAAGGTGATATTTTCCTTTATCCGAAAAAATTATAACGAAATAACCTTCTAGCAGAGATTTAACCATTTATCTAGGGCATCTCATCTATTTGACCTTCAAATACATGAATATCAAATTAACTTGTACCTTGAAAGGAGAGGTGCCTCCAAAGTGGTCGCTGATGAAGATGTGCCCGATGCTGCTTCCGGCAGACGTTGAAGGATTTTGGAAAAAATTTCCATCATTTCGTCCCTCCTGTCATGAGAGCTTGCTCAAGCAATGTATTAATAGAATCGTCGCTCACATTTCTTTCTTCCACCATTGAGGGCTTTGCGTGTGCAGTGATTGTCTTCAAGCGAGACAATCTTGAGACCCAACTTGCTATACTTGACCCTCATCGGGGACATGTAATCGAAAATGATCAAGAGCAGCCTGCTATGATACCATCGATCCGGATTATTTTCGCACTAAAATGAGAGCGAGATATAATAAAGAAATGTAAAGAGATATTGCGTATATTCAATAATATAAATATAAATGTATTAGAGATGTAACCATAAACACAAAAATACAAAGTAATACACGCATTTCTATTAATCAAAGAATGCAATAGACTCCAAAATACACAGAGTGAAAGACTCCGCTAGAATGGTGGCGCCTTTATCTCCTCGAAGATGTGACGGTTGTGTTGATTCATAAGAAGATGATTACAATGTATTCTCAAGGCCCTTTTACAATAAAATCGTGAATGACAAAAACCCTAGATATCCAAACCTAACCCTAGAGATGAAGCCAAAAGTCATGTGGGCCCCGTTTGGGTAAAGTGAGTACATCAACTTCCCTAAGTCGTAACTTTGCATAATGACTTCCTCGCTTTAGGCTGCAGTAATAGCGCTCTCGGAAAGGTATCATCGAGGAGATTCATTTGGGGGTCTAATCATGCCTCAATTATCATTGAGAACCTATATCTCAAAACCCCTTCATTCAGCCCTAAAATGCCCCTGAAGTTAAAACCCTAAAAAATAGTAAATTGCCAAATACGAAAACTATTTTGAGCCATTTGAAAAGGTGGTGGCCAACGATATCCACCGATCATAGAATGACCAACTTAGAAAGGCATATTTCCTTTAAGAACTTTCTAAATTGAAACCAACTAGTAAATTAGTAAGGGGAGTCAACAATTTGTGTAAGGGAATATGGTGACACCTAGGAGAGATTCTAGGAATGATTTTAGGTAGGTGAGGAAAATAGGAGGTTGCTAAATAATTAATGAAATTAATTCTCAGCAACGGCGGGGATGGGTGACACACATGCAATGGAGGATTTTTCTCTAATTAAATACCTTATTGAACTATTTACCAATGGGAATTTGTGAAAAAAAGTGACCTAGAAATTCTAAATAAACGAGAGGGAGGAGGAGAGAAGGATGGATCTCTTCTTCATGTAATGTTACGCTACAGAATTTTAGACTTGAATGACTTAGCTGGAGTTGGGATACCCAACTCAATGAGGAGTGGTAGCTCACCCTTATGAGGCTAGTTGGGATTGCCTTTTCCCCTGTTTAGTGTGTATGTGGCCCCTTCGCCTCTGGGATAAGGGGAAAGAATAGTACCCTAGCATTATCGGGAGGTACCGTGACCTCGGACGTAATCAGCTGAAGAGGAGTTGGCTGGAGCTGGAGACAACGACTTAGGAGCCTAACTAATCGTGCATGCATGATGTAAAGAAGGCAGGTGTTTGACTTGAAGTATCTTAATCAGAACTTAAATCTCTGCTGTAGCCTTAAGCCCGCTGTTTGCACTTGATTATCTCTCGCTATTCGATCCTTGATGATGTAATTGTCTTGTTGGTTTTAACTCGATTTTTATGAAGAGTTTATGCCCGGTCTTCGTCCTCATCCCTAGTTCGGTAGCTCCATCTGTCATTAATTTCTATGCCTAGCAACCTATAGATTCTAATTCCCGCCGCTTGGCGCGGGATGCCGACAGTGAAGGATGTTTTTCCCAGCTTGTCTACCCTTGTTGATTGTTCCTCGTTGATGGATTTCCTTGTGCTTTTTCGAATGAGTACTTCTATGATTTTTATCCTTTCCTTCCGCAATCCGCTTATTACCATCTTCGTTTGAAGAAAGGATCTCTGCATTTTAATAAAATGATCTCTTTTATGCTAATGAAATGATAATCGTGATCTTTAAAATGAAAAGTCGGGTGCATTTTTAATGCCTTCGCATGAATTTACTGCTTGGTTTTTATACATCTGGTTTGCCTTTACTGTGCAAATTTTATCTTATGTTTTCACACCTATGGCCTGTGATTTTACCTCTTCACTTCAATTTTTGACTCAATTGACAGTTTATAAATTATTTTCACCGTGACTTTTAAAGTGTATTGGTCGTGAGATATTGCTTGGGGACACTCAAGAATCTTCAATTTTTTCTAATATTACCTCCGAGGCACTCGAGGAGTTTTGTTTTACCGTTGGGTCTCGAGATTTTTATTAACCACTCAAGATTAGAATTGCAATTTCATTACCCTTTCTATGCGTTGAGAGCATTGTACGCTTTAATGTGTGATAGTAATATTCTAAGCGTTTACGTGTATCAATATAGTCATGTATGTAGTCAATAGACTATAACCAATGCCTTCATGGTGGTAGCGAATTACTGTAACTTTTAATTTGGTAGCGAATTTTTGTATTGAACTATACACTGTGAATTGTTTTATACATTGATAGATAGTGTGTTAAGTTGTTGGATTAAGGAACAACAATCAATTGGATTTTCACTTATCAGCCTTGGAACTTTTATTAGAGCAAACTTGCACATTCACTCACAACAAAATTTTCAAAGCATTTACACTCATTTACTCTCAACGATTGAGCATTAATGGGTCACGATTTCAGCTATCATCTGTGTTTGTGAATTAGATACTCATTGATAGCATCCTACCCACCAACATTCATGTGACTACCAGCGTTTTCACTCTCTCACTCACTCAGCAAACAAACAATAACAAGACAGACATCACTTCTTCGCTCCAACCACTCCACTCAAGACATCCCATAACGCATGTAGTTCCATTCATAGATTTATTAATATTATCTACCTGCGAGTCATTTCTCAATGTTGTGTAATATTCTACACCCGTGTTTTATCATTTTATTACTCATTATTCCATATCTTTATATAGTTGTGTTTCGTATATATATAGTTGTGTATCATATAGTGTTGCGTTGTGTGTCTCTTTCTTATTTATGTGATGTTACATATAGTGTTTCATTTGTATGTCTCTTATTTATTTATTTGTAAGCTACGTTTATGTAAATCTTGATTAACCCATACCCTAAATTTTATTTTTACCGAGTGATTTCCTGTACACTTTTGATTATTACACAATGATTTTGGATTTTTTATTGGTTATACATTGATATATATACATTGATGATTAGACAACAAATTAAATTGTTAGTCAGTGTATTAGGAAGATAGCAGTGATCTCATATCTTAGACCACAATTAAATTTATAGACAACCTATTACAAAGTTCATGTTAACTAATTACATGACACACCATTCTTAAGGTGAAGTCTAGTTTTAAGTTTCAGTTGGAATGGATTCTGAATGTACTTATCCTTTGGGAATGGGAATAATAGACGAACAAACATCATTTGCTTGGGAGTAATAATAATTTATCATGTACCGATTGATTTTATTATGCAAGGAATTTATTGGTTGCGCGGTAAAGTCATAATTAACTTGTCGACTAGTCGATTAAGTGCTAGAGTTAGTCGCCTTCGCTGCCATAGTTAACATGATCCATAACGCTGGCATGTTTTGATTCCCATTGAGGTCCCGCTATGTCATACCCATGGTTGTTGACACTTCTAACACGTGGGTGATAGAAGGTGATTCCCAGGAGGGGATCATTGCGCGCCCATTGGTTAGAGTGCATAAGGATAATCCTATCGAGGTTGTTGTCGGTTGTGCTACCCATTGTTATGTATTGATCGCTAGAAGTTGTTAGCGCCTTAGTTGTAACACCTTCATGTGTTTAGTTTTGCACGCCATAGAGGTTCTAGTCACTCCATCGTTGAGGCCGTTGTGTCAAGTTGTTGAATTTTTCCCTTAGCTTATAGGCATGGTCATGTTTGCACGGGCGGTAGTCATTTCTCCTTTGTTGTTTTAATGCGATGTTTTTCTGCTCTGTGCCAAGGTGAAGTTATAGTTTTCATTGCCAATGGTTAGCTGTAATCGCCATTTCCATCCAGCTTTTCAACAAAAAATTTTGACCTTCATGGTTTTAGTCAGAATAGCAAGTATTACATGGTATGAGAGTAGTTCAACCTCGCTAATCGTGGATCGCTAGGATTTCCAATTCCGTAGTTCTCTTTGAGTTTTAACCTAGCGTTAAATAAAACCCTAGTGTATCCATGTGGTGATCTCATTAGAGGACACCATGTAGGTCTGGCATGCGTCATGGAAGGAGGCGTGATGCCTCCAGAGGTGCCCACATTATCGTAGAAGTCTAACCCCAAGGGGAAGAATAAGTCCTTGGGCTAGAATCGTTTGTTGTAAGGGATGATTATGGTCTAACAAGGTCCTTCCAAATATTATCAGAGGCCTTGATCCACCTTCTGTACTGAGATAAGGCCAAGGAACCTGTACCCCTAAGGGTCCACAAAGTGCAACCCACCTACACCATTAGTTTTTGCTACAAACTCAAGAAGGTCAAATTGTTCGAGTTCTTTGGTGCCCCATCGCTGTGTGTACCAATTCGCATGTGCAGGGGAGAGAATGGAAATGGGATTTTGTGTCAAGGATTATAAGACATCGAACATTAAGGTCCGCATGGTGGTATTTCAACAGAAGGGGAGCACTCTTCTATGGTGGAAGACGCTTCCTACCATTTTAACATGGCAGACAAAGACATGTCCTAGGAGTGGTTTGAGGAACTGTTCCAAGAAGGGTATCGACGAGGGAATTGCTTTGAGCATCTGGGATGAACATTATTCAATGTCTTATGACAGCATGGCACTGCATGATGCCTGAAAGAGGAGGCCCAATTTTTGTTTCTTCGAAGTGCTCGCACCAAATTACCCAAAAAATTAAGGTCAAGAAGTTCGAGTTGGCCTTATTGTTAGAATTCACCTTCTACTTCGTGTACCGTAATTCATCGATCAAAAGTTTGTTGGATTGTGGGGAGCTACATTACCATCATTACTACCTAGAGGAAATGGTTGGAGCATTTGACTGGATAACGCACTACCGTGGGATTTTTGGGCAAGGCCCATCAAATTCATGCAAAGAAGTTGAATAACCTCCAAGAAGAACACCAGTCGATTGTGCTCAAGATGTTGTGGGTATCGTCACGACCGACCCTTAGTATTTTATAGATCCCGGTGCTACAAATAACTTTATTTCTAGTGCAACGCTAAAAAGGATTTAGTTAAATCCGGTCGAACAGGATGTGCGAGTTTAGTTTTGTAGAGATGGCTTCGGAGCCAAACAGTAGTTGGATGAAAGCGTTTATGCATCCTTAACTCCGGAGATTTTATCAGCTAAATTTAATTCGTACAACATGATCTTAATTCATGATGTCGAATTGGTGGTTATCCTCATAGGACCGGCATGAGTTGATACTCAATTGTAAGATGAAGTGGTTGAGCTTGGTCTATGATAAGGAACAGATGGTGGATGGAACTGTGGAGTTTTCCCAGGTCTTCATCTTCCTTGGCAAATACCATGGAAGAACATACAATGGATGTAATCTCTTTATGTGATCCTCATGCCAAACAAGAAGGGAGTAGCTGGATATTCAGAACATCCTCCTTCTATGGGTGAGAGAGCGTGGATCGGTTCTCTGAGAGTCACCTTAGGATGTCAGTCAAGAGAGGGAATTGAGTTTACTATAGACCTAAAAACGAGAACTGAAGCGATAGCTAGAACGCCTTATCAAATGTCAACAACTGAGTTTGTTCTAAACCAAAGAGTTGTAACCAGGGACTTTATACATCCTAGAGGCCACCGGTGCACCTATTATTTTCATACAAAATAAGGATGGCTCATGGAGACTCTACATTGACTATCGCCAATTGAACAAGGCAACGATTAAGAATCAGTATTTGTTTTCGAGGTTTGATGATCTGTTCGATCAGATGATGGGTGTGATGGTTTTTTCCAAGATCGATTTGCGATCGGTGTATCACCAGTTGTGGATCAAGAAGGATTACATCCCTAAGACAACCTTTAAAACGAGATTTGCGGAGTTTGGCTTGGCTTTGACAGCTTGGATCAGAACCCCCTGCTGGTATTGGCGAAGTCATGATGAATCCATTACATGCATTTGGAAACAAGTTAGTCCAAGTATTCGACGTGACATTTATTTAATTTCTGATGATGGAGGATCATGAAGAGCACCCTTGTTCTTGATACTATAGTGTCATGGTGAAGTGTAAAATTGTGCATGGGAAATTGTCCAAATGCTCGGTTTATCAATCAAAGATTCATCACCACGAAGTACGTCATCTCTAAAAATATCGCTTGTGGTTCCGTCAGAAGGTTGAGGCTATTATGGAATAGCCTACGCCGAAGTGTCGTCCCGAAGTGATTAGCTTTGTGGTTTTAGTAGGATACTCATCGACGACTGGTCGAGGGATTTCAAGATTGCAAATCCACTCACGGGTAAAATTACGTAATAGTTAAGAACAAGGAGTTTGTTTGGACAGAGGAATGTGCAGAAGCGTTTAGGAGGGTTAAGGAGTTGTTGAAAACAACATTGATCCTAGCAGTCTTTGACATGGACACAAGCTTCTTGGTATGAACTGAGACATCGAAGTTTAGGGCGAGTCTTGATGTAAGGTCTAGGATTCTTCATCCTATGGGAAATGTGGAAGGCATGAGGAGAACCATAATGATGCATGATTTGACATATTACTAGAAGTATGCCTTGAAGGTTTAGAGGCACTACCTTTCTTGATGAAAATTTGAACCAGATGGACCACTATGGATTGCACCACATATTTATGCAAAGTGACCTCAACGCGCGACAAATCCATTATCATCAAAAATTTCTAGAGACTATGACTCCCAAGATTACTTACATAAGGAACAATGATCCTAGTGGTAGATTCATTGAGTCGAGACCACATATTTCTACTTCCCTTCGTGATGAATCTATGTGAAAATTTTCTAACTTTACAATGTGACGATCACCGGTACAAAGAGGTTTAGGATTTTATCAGAAAAAACACAACAATGGTACCAATATTTGAAGGATTTACGCTGGACGACCATGGAATATTGAGGTTTAGAATTCTGATTTACATACCACCAAACGACGAATTGAGGAAGTTGATCCAAAGGAGTTCCATAGAGAAGGGTGTTACGGCCCACCCAGAGTCAGCGAAGATGAGGGTGGACCTTAACCCCTTATTCTTCTTGAAAGGAATGAAGGTAGACATAGTCGAATCCGCGTGGGCTTACATCTAGAATGTCGCTAGTGTTATCGAATATTATCCGTGCAGGATTACTATAGCCACACACTATTTCGGAATCAATTCAAAGGGTTATTTTGATGGATTTCATTGTTGATTTCTACCTAACCTGGAAGGAGACATGACTCGATTTTTGTAGTTGACACTCCTCGACAAAGAGTGCTCATTTTATTCTCGCGGCGATGATGTACTCAGCACCCTCCTGACATAAATGAAGTTTTCCTCAGGGAGATTGTGAGGTTGCTTGGCGTACCTGAGAGGATTATATCCAATTGAGGATTGGTGTTTAATAGACTATTTCAGACTAGTTTCCAGTCTGAACTCAACTTACCCTGAATGCGATAATCTGAGGCGATAAGGCACCAAAATGAGCAAGAAGACCTTTGGAAGACATAAGGTATGTATGTGATGGACCAACAAGAGCATCGAAGAATTTTCCACATGTAGAATTCCTCTCATAACAACAGCACCATTAAGATGCATACTTCCTCGAAGTTCCTTCTATGGGTGACCATGTGTCTAGATGCCTCGAGTTAATCGCACCCAGGATATCCCTCGTGGACTTAAGCCATCCAAGAATTGAAATATTAAATGCAAACTATAAGACAAAACACCAAGGAAGTGTAGGATTGCTAGAAGAGTTATGTCGATGCACACGGCTCTGCTTATAGTTAATATAAGTGATCAAGTATTTTGTGGTTGACAAATCCATAAGGATAAAGTTCCGGAAAGGTTAAAGTATCAGGGTTCAGGGGATCCTATGAGATTGTGGAAAGGAGAGGCCGCTGGTCTAATCACTAGCCTTGCCTAATTCTCGAGGCATATGCACAGTGTCTTTCACGTCTCTATTTGAAACATTATGATTAGTAATCCCACCCATGTTTCTGCAGACTCTTGACGATCTGGTAAGTGTCGATGATCTGGCAGGCCATGGTCGAAATGATCCGCGATCCCCGATCATTGAATTCAAAAATACAACACAACAAGATCAGGTCAAAGTCAAGTGGGATAGTTTTAGTTCGCACTCGACGACCTTGGAGAAGGCATATGATATGCACCAACAATTTCCATTTTTGTTGGATAGATAGACTTAAGACATCATGTGATACCTGCTATTTGGCACTTTTTACCGGAAACTTCGTGATGAAGTTTAGACTAAGAGGGGTGTATGTAACATCCCGGCCTTAAAAGGGAAATGAGCGAACTTATTTTTTGAGGGCACTTGCTTGCAAGTGATCCAAAATTTTATACCGCTGGCCATTGGACAAGGACAGTGAGGCATTATGGATGTGATTATATGGTTTTTTTTGACTCGTGACAAAGTGTTATTGACTCCAAGCCTCCTGAAAGTGTGTAGGATTTTGGACCTCAGGGATGTAGAGGCATCGATGAAACACTTGTAATCTGGATCGAGTTAGGGAGTAACTATTGGGTTTTATTGTTGCATATATGACATATGTTCATCTAATCAGATGTTAAGTGATTATGGATCTCTACTGACATGATTCATTGATGATGTAGGGTGACGATAACTTCTGGTCAATTGACTCTCACATGTGTAGGTAGAGGGGTTTCACACGCATCACAAGAGATGCCGAGGGAGAGGTGTGGTCAACAGCCCTACCACAACCTACAACACTCCCCGGGCCATGGCTCGAATCAGAGGGTTAACATTACCTAGTTTGGAGAAGGCCCACAATGTCACTTAGGGAAGATTTCGAAGTCACCTGACGACTTAAGTGGGCTAATAATATCAGCAGGTAGGGCCTGCCCCTTAGAGGCCCTTAGTCTCCCACAATATCACTTGACAAAGTATCGACTCGGTGGTTTTTTGTAAATTACCAAGTCTAAGAGACGAGTGGCACCCTTGGAGAACGTGAAGTACATCTTGGAAGGGCACGCCACACAATAAAAACAGGTAAATGAGGCAGTGGAACCCTTGGAGCATGTAGTGCATCCCCAAGGGCACATCACAAGGCAAGGGAAATGGAATGAGAGGCGAGTGGAACTCTTGAGCACCTAGTATACCCTATGGGCACGTCACTTTGTTAACCAATAAGAGAATAAACCTAGATGGCTCAGAAATCCAAGAACGGATAAGAAAGATTTAAAAATATTTTCCTTAATAAAATGTCAGCCCCAGTCCCAAAAATTAAAATCTAGGTCTAAAGTAATACTCTCAGAAAATAAAAATAATAATAATAATCATTAAACATGTGAATGGGTAAGAAACTTGATTAAAATCTTATTAACATCAAACCGCTGAGGGATTTAAAAATTTAAAAGGGAAACGATTGTTTTATTACACATCAATTAACTTAAAAAGAAAAAAGGGGGAAAAGATAGCCTTCCACACTTACCAATTTGAGTTTAGATAAAAAGGGAAAGAGGAAATTTAAAATATTTAGAAACTAAGGGAAAAGGGGAAACAAAAAGAAAATGGAAACAAAAGGAAAAAGTTGAATGACCAACTTAGTAAGGAATCTTGTCTTAAGAACTTCTAAATTGAACTCAACTAGTAAATTAGTAAGGGGGGAAGTCATTAATTTGTGTAAGGGAATATGGGGACACCTAGAGCCATTCTAGGAATGATTTTAGGGTGAGGGAAATAGGATTGTTCAAATAATTAATGAAATTAATTTCTAGTGCAAATAGGGGGATGGGTGACAGACAAAATTCTGAGTATTTTATGAATTAAATTATTGAACAATAAATTAAATGGATTTTGGTAAAGCAGCGACTTAGAAATTCTATATAAACATGGGATGAGGAAACAGATGGATCTCTTCTGTCATGCATAATGTTACTACTGTAGAATTTTAGACTTGATGGACTTAGCTTGTGGGAGTTGGAACACCCAACTCGAGTAACGAGTGGTAGCCCTGACCTCATGGTGGCTTAGCCGGGAGCTAGTTTTTCTATGGTTCAGTGTGTGTGGCCCCTTGTGGCTCAGGGGATAATGGAGAAGAAGACACCCTAGTGTTGGCTGGGAGGTTCCAAGTGATGTCTCATAGGTCTAAAGAAGGAACTGCATGGAGGTGGGACAACCACTGCATGACATGACTTGGCCACAATGCACATGCTCTTTCTGAATGGTAGATTATTATAAACCTTACGCCTTAATTTATGTATTTTTAACCATGTAAAGAAGGTGTTGATTAGAATTTTAATTGAGAACTTCAAATCTCCATAGCCTTAATCTTGTTGTTTGACTTGATTCCCTTGGCATTTGATCCCTGAATGTTGTGACTTTCCTTTGGTTTTAATTGATTGTTATGAAAATTTTATGTCTGGTCCTCGCCCTCATCCCTAGTTCGTTAGTCCACTCCTAAGAAGTCGGCAAGGAGCCAAATCGACGGTCATCAATTCGGTGTTTAAATACCTATAGAAAAATTATCTTATTTTCTATGCATGGATGATGAGAAAAGGATGTTTCGTCCATTGTTCACCTCCTGATTGTTCTTGGTTGATTGATTTTCTTGCACCTTTGTGAATGAGTACTTCTTTATAATGATTGTTTATCTTTTCTTTCCACGATCTGCTTATTACCATTTATGTTGATGAAAAGATCTCTACGTTTTTAATGAAATGTCCTATGTGTTGATGAAATGATCTCTGCGTCTTAAATGAAAGGTCGTCTACATTTTAAATTATTTTCCTGACGAATTTACTGTGTGGTTTTATACATCTAGTCTTCCTTTACTCTGCAAATTTTACCTTACATT
Source organism: Picea sitchensis (assembly GCA_010110895.2). NCBI lineage: Eukaryota > Viridiplantae > Streptophyta > Pinopsida > Pinales > Pinaceae > Picea > Picea sitchensis. The sequence goes on along the minus strand of SNQJ01S0164057.1, from coordinate 2,208 downwards.
TTCACACCTATGGACTGCGATTTCACCTCTACACTTAAATTTTTGGCTCGATTGACAATTTATAAATTATTTTGGACTTTGTTTTTTGGGGTGTATTGGCTGGAGATATTGATTGGGGATACTCTACAATCTTCACTTTTTTTTCTGGAATCATTACCCTGTTGAGTTAAATTTCGAGGCATTTTTGTTTTACTGTTCGGACTGCGATTTTTATTAACCACTCAACATTAGAACTACGAATTTCATTACCCTTTTTATGTTGAGAGCGTTGTACAGTTTTAATGTGTGACAGTAATATTTTGGACAACGTTATGATGTGTATCAATACATTCATGTATGTATTTAATATACTATAACCAACACCTTCCTGGTGGTATCGAATTGTTGTAGTTTTAATTTGGTAGCAAATTTTTATACTAAACTATACACTACGAATGATTTTATACATTGACAGACAACGTGTTAAGCTGTTGGATTAAGGAAAAACAATCAATTAACTTTTTACTTGTCATCCTTGGCACTTTTATTATAGAGAACTTGCACATTCACTCACAACAAAATTTTCAAAGCGTTTACCCTCATTTACTGACAACGATTGAGCATTAATGGGTCACGATTTCACCTTTCATTTGTGTTTGCGAATTAGATACTCATTGACATCATCTTACCTGCCAGCATTCATGTGACTACCTGCATTTTCACTCTCTCACTCACTCAACAAACAAATGATAACAAGAGACACATCCCTTCTTCATGCCAACCACTCCACTCAACACATCCCATAACGTAGGCAGTTCCATTCATGGATTTATTAATATTATCTATCTACAAGTCATTTATCAATGTTGTTTAATATTCTACACCTGTGTTTTAGTTTTTTATTACTCATTATTCCATATCTTTATATAGATCCATTTCATATATATATAATTGTGTATCATATAGTGTTGTGTTGTGTGGGTCATTCTTATTTATGTTGTGTTACATATAGTATTGTGTTTGTATGTTTCTTATTTATTTATGTTGTGTTACAACTATATGTACCTTTATTAACTCATAATGATACCCTAAATTCGACTTTTACCCAGCGATTTCTTGTACAGTTTTGATTATTACACAACGATTTTGGATTTTTATTGGTTATACATTGATATATATACATTGATGATTACATAGAAAAATAAATCGTTATTCAACATATTAGGAAGATAGAAGTGATATCATATCTTAGACCACAATTAAATTGATAGACAGACTATTATAGATGGAAACAATCTTAATTAAGCACAACAATTATATTCTTAAGGTAGAAATCTAGTTTTAGTTTCAAAGGAATCGATTCATACTTATCTAACTTTGGGAATGTGAAGAATGACGCAACAAAAATTTGTTTAGATAATAATAATTTAATATGTACGGATTGATTTGTTGTGCAAGGAATTTATTGGGTTGTGTGAAAGTCATAGTCATCTTGTCGACTTGTCGATTAGGTGCTAGGGTTAGTCATTAGTTGTTAGATAGTTAACCTAATATCCTAACGTGATGTTTTGTCTTGTGTTGAGGGTCATGTTATGTTGTTACACCATGGTTGTTGATGTGCCTCACACCGGGCGACGACAGGATTCCTGAGGAGGGGATCATTGCACGCCCTATTAGTTAGAGGTGAAGGATAAGTTGGTCAGTGTTGTCCTACCCATTGTGGGAGTTGATTGTTTTAGTTGTTTGCGTTTGGGTTGTAACTCATTCATGTGTTTGTTTGCACACCTTAGAGGTTCTATTATTGGTCATTAAGGTCGTTGTATTGGGTTAGGGATGTTTTCCCTTAGCTTGTAGGCGTGGTTATGTTTGCATCGAGAAAGTAGTCGTTTCTATTTGTTGTTTTACCCATGTTTCACTCAGTTGATCTTGTGTGAGTGTGTGGAGTCATAGTTGTCTATTGTGAGTGTGTGTTGTTTAGCTGTAATCATCGTTGTCGACTTCTTCTTTTTTTTAAATGTTGCACCTTCTGCTTCACTTGAAGTCATAACGAAGGGGGCGTTACATAAACCTCACCATATTGTTCAAGCCTGTTACTTGTATAACTCAGGCGTGAGTCAAGTTCCCTCTAACCACCAAGTCCAAAGTTTTAACGAAAATCGAACTGCCAAGAAAAAACACTAAAATGAGAGTTAGTAGGCACTGTTAGTAATGGCATAATGGTCAAGAATA
>SNQJ01S0164056.1:14263-35519 GCA_010110895.2 Picea sitchensis | reverse complement strand
ACCTTTTAAAATCTCTTAAACCACTTTGATTACTTTGACCTTTTGGGGCTTCTAGATGACATATGAGGGTCCTCCAACTTCATAAGGCCATAACTCTCAAACCGTGAGGAGTTATGTGACGTTCTACATACCACTAAAAATGTAATGACATGTAATATCCATATAGAATAGTATTATATAAAAATATATCATAACTCATACCATTACCCATCAAACAAACTTGGGTCCATTACCCAAACCTGGGGTCTCCGACTTCTCATGGCCATAACTCTCTAACCGTGAGGAATTATGTGACATTCCACATACCACCGGAAATGACATGACAAGAACTATCCATATAGGATATTTTCCTTGAAAAAATCACTTTCCTTCATCTCATTATTCCACAATTAATCATGGGTTCTCTTACTCCACAAAGCGTCTTCCCGTGAGGGCTTTCACCATAAGGGGACCACTTTGGAGTTCATCCATATTTAATTTTTATCAACCATGACAAAAAAATAATGAGTCATATTTACATGAAACACTATTGGGTCCATTACCCAAACCTTTGTGCAATGGGTCTTTCTTCAAGGGTTGACATCAATGACAACCAACCTTAATCAACAAGCATCCCCGTCGACTACCCGTGGATCTGGACCATCCCAAGCTGCGACAGAGAAACTAACGAAGCACCGTGATGACTTATCAAATGCATATCTCATCCCATCTATCATGCCTGTCTACATCCTACCTCTGGCTGGCACGGTGAGTCGTGACAGTGGTCCGAGGGACTTCGACTACACAGTCATCACTGTGTACCTCCCAAAGAGGATACGTGCAGTCAGACCGCAGTTGGAGAGGATTATGACGTTGAATATTAGTGACTATAACCTAGGATACCACAAGATCTATGGCATGCTCACACCATACAAGTATTGACCAAGACAAAGGGGAAGAAGTTGAAGATCATCCCCCAGTCGTGGACCATGGACATCGCGAGGTCCACTATCCTGAATGTGATAATGATACCACACTTCGGAAGTCATCAAGAGGTTAATGTGTGCATTAAGCTCCTGCTATCATGCTTCCATGGTGGTTATATATGGTTGTACAAGTGTATCATAGTCGATCTAGCGTTGATCCATAGGATCACTGGACTAAGCATGCAAGGACCAGACCCACAAGAATTTTATCCAGGAAAATATGCAGATCGCGCCCTGGCACAGAGAATCAAAGACACCTATGGAAATTTAGAAAAGGGGAAGTGGGGATACAAGGTAGCCTCCATATAGAATGGTGCAGTACACCTAGCATGTCAGTTGATTGTTGGTAAGCTAGTAAGTAAGAACATACCCACGCAAGTCATGGGGTTTGTCGTCGACCTCGCAGGAAATGTATGGATGGGCTACAAATGAACTGGGTGAGCTTCCTTGTCAACCAGTTAGAGAAATACTGTCGTGAAGCTCAAGATCAAGGCTACAAGTTCCACTTCAGTTGGCTACTGATCCTCATTGCCTTCATTTCTTGGGAGATGCCAGAAGGTGTGACCTTCCCTGAGATTGAGCCATCAAAACCCTTAGCTGCAAAGTTCACTATGCTCCAGTATTCGAGCGACATGGCTAAAAAATGGTCGTCAAATGCGGTGTTCCACACCTATTACTTGCAGTTGAAGAGGGATATTGGGTCTTCCCCTCGCAGGACACCAAATACCATGCACAGATTCAAACCATTTGTGAAGTTCCATGTAGATAGACATTTTATTTATATCACTGGGCAAGGAGACGAACATAAAGAAGAGATCCAATATTACTACAAGCTCACAAAGGAGGACATGGAAGAAATAACTAAGGAATTGATCGCAGAGATCCTTGTACCAGTTGACCAGGTAGAATTGTCTGACCCCGACCTAATCGGAAGTCCTCTGGTCCCTCACGAAGAGTATGATGCACTCAGCAGTAGCAAAAGGAAGAAAAAGGAAGAGGTACAGAAGCTGAACAGCGCATCAGAAGAGACTGCTTCGGACTCACCTGGAGGGGGAGGTGATGATGAAGTAGACAAAGAAGAAGAAAAAGGATAAGAAGATGAGCATAAACAAGACGAAGTAACACCACCTAGGGACCCTATTGACAAAGTCGAGACCTCCAAGAAAATAAAGTTTTCCCCCACAAAACCTACATCGTGGAAGAAGTCCAAAGCTACTAAACCATAGATGCAGACTGTGCTCATGATGGATGACATAGATTTCATCATCATCGCTATCTAAAATAGCTTAGAATATATCTTGCAGTGCAATGAAGCCAAACAAGAGACCATGTATGAAAGACTTGAAGTAGAGCTGAAAGGGGTACAGCAAGCCCTGCACTCCAGCCGCACAGTGTCTACTGCACCCCCGTCATCAGAAGGAACAGAGTTGGGAGACGAACCTGCCTAGCTCTGTAGAATAGCATATGCGACTGAGGCTCACCTTCTTCATGTCTAGGAGGAAAAGGAATAGGCCACAGAGGCCCTGAAGCAAGCAAAAGAGGAAGCCAGAGAATAACGTCGAGTTGTGCAACAGGAAAGAGATGACCTCCAAGCCAAGTTTACAGAGGATAGAGCACATATCCAAAAGGAGAAGGAACAGTTTCTCGCAGAGTAGATTGGAGTTAAAGAAGTATTCATTAGAGAACTTTTCTCTGTGACGAGCTTAGAATAGATGGAAGAAGACCCAGTAGAAAGACAAGTAGAGAAGCTTATCGAAGCCATTCAACAGCTCCAACAGAGGATAGCTGAATTGGAGTTACAAGTAGTGCCAAGAACTTTGCAGGAAGTGCGAGATCTAATTGAAGAAACTGCGAGGAGCACAGTTGAGAGAATCAAGGCATTCGCCTTGGAATACAAACATCTTAACAATCGAAGTGCGCAGACCTACGAGCGCCTTGTAAAGGACCCTGAGCTCAGGACACTGGAGTCACAGCTCTAGGAGGCAAAACAATAAGAAGAAATGGTGCAAGCACAGTTGAAGCTATTGTCACCGGCTGAGAGGATGAAAATAGCCCAGGAACAACACACAATTCATCAACAGGCCCATGTCATTCAGAGTAAGGTCATAGAAGTAACCCAGCGAATCCAGCCAATGCAGGATGCAGCTTGCATACTTTTTGAGGAGATTGAAGGACAAGGTGCACAACTAGAACAAGTAGTCACCTCAGTTGAACAATGATTGGAAGAACCTGTCACTAAGAAGGTCATTCAGGATTTCGTCAAGCAGGAGGCTCTGGAGAAGCAACAGGTTGAATCATCTCGAGGCCTTTAAGGTAGATTTACCTAGACCAGAGTGACTCGGGACAAGTCACGGGTGAGTGTTTGTTGGCCCTTGACAAAGTTTTGGATAACTTGGGTCATGTTTGACCTATTTTAGGACTTCGACAAGATGGTCAAAGGTGGAGCACAAGGCGAAGCAGATATTGTGGGATCTCGTCCCCTTCTTAGGTAATTTGTGGGTTTAGGGTTTGTGAAATGGGTATGGGATGTCAGCCCATGGGTTCACCCATGTTTAGGCCCTTTTGTAATGTATAAATAGACATCTAGGTGATATAAGGAAAGAAAGTGATCTAAGGGATGTGGTGATAAGTGGTAGAGTTTGATCTATGTGATTGCAAAGGCTTTGTGCTTAATGTATGTTAAGAACTTGCAGAGCTAAGTGAAAGTGATTGTAAGAAGCTTGTGTGCAACTTGTAAGAAGGATTTGTGCTTAAACCTAGCTCGAGGAAGGAGGATCTGGCGAGGTGTGTGTAGATATCCTTTCCTATGCAGAGTAGGTTCTTGTGGCTTTGTGCTTGTAGAAGATTGAAAGAAGGAAATAAAGAGGAGAATATTTGGTGGATGTAGCCCCACACTGGAGTGAACCACGTATATCTTGTTTTGTGGTTGCTTTGTGCATTATAGTTGTTATATTATTGTGATGTATGCTTAGTGCAATGATATATGTTAGATGCATCTGATATAATAGCTTAGTGCCTATTGATGTGAATTAATGATTGATCTGATATGTTTCTATGTGTTAAGTGCTTGGATGTGCTAGATCTTGTTGAATACTGCGTCGTTTTATAATTAGGGTTTGAATCTATGATGCAAATAAGGATTAAATACTGATGAATGTTAACTGATAAGTTCTCGGTTAAGGTATTGTAATCACATATCTTTTTCCCAGCTAGTTTTCAGACATCTGAGTTCTGCAACCACCCCTACCTCTACCTTGGGTGAGACTTCATCTACTTTGCAGGTGTTTCCGAAATGGCCGGTAGTTAGGGTTTTTTTGGTGTGATGTTGAAGCGTTGAACCCTGGGTCTTCCCCTATGCCAACACAAGGAAACAATGCCTTCCTCAAGGCCATGGCCAGAGAGTAACTAATATGGAATTTTGTGGCAATTGAGTTGGCCTTTTATCAAGTGCAAGTTTTGTTATTTTTTTCTTCATTTGAAGCATCATAGAAACGTCTAGCAAGGAAGACGATGAAATAATTCAAGGGAAAATATCTTTTTCAATCCAAGTCCTTGGCGAATGGGAATTGGTTCATCCACTTGTTTTTTGGTTTGGCGCCCCACTTTGATCACCTCTGCTTCTAAGGATGGCGCAATGAGAATTCATAGGAACATCAATTAAACACATCGCTTACAGTACACGGTCACGATTTGGGATTTCGTGCTAGTGGAGAGATCGCAACAATGTTGATTTTTATGTCATACACGCAATACTGAAAACATTAGACAAATCTGTGTGTATCTGGATGAGCTTGGAAATATTCAACAAGCATAGATATTCGCTAAATATTGAAACTATATAAGGTATAGAGCATTTCAACGAGATCTTGCAAAAGGCAGAAGGTGGCTATTGCTCTTGGTACGAGTTTTGGTCATCTAGTTGTTTTTATACTTCCTTTGATCTTGTTCCTTGGTGGCAGAAGAAACATAATAGCCTTGCATTCTTTCTACTAATGAACAACTTGATGTTGAAGTATGAGCTTGGGGAATCTAAGGAGGTTCTCATTTCGAGAGCTCCAAGATGCCGCCAGTAAGTTTAATGCAAAAATTAATAAATGTGAAGATGAGTGTTGTCCTCGACCACTGTGTTACAAGGCATATGAAAGTGGTAAGAAAGACAGACCCCTATGTGATTTAAGAACACTCGCATGAAGTGTAAGACAGGTATCACAAGGAATGTCTAGTCCCTGTCGTGTTTTCATTTCAAGATATGGTGGATGGCTCAGAAAATGGGCTACTCTGGGAAAGAGATTCCCCCGGAGACCCAATTATTATTGTTGGAGAATGACCCTTTTCTCGATGGGTCCAGTGTCGCTGACATGGTTTACACCATTGTATTGCCTCTTTTGGAGGGATCATTCAGAGCATGTTTGCAAGGAAATGCAAAGGACGAGTTGGAGCTTTTCTTGGACAGTGGTGACTCTGTTGTTATAGGATCCTCCTTCACACATTCAGTCTTTATTAAGGCTGGAAAAACTCCATTCAGTGTCATCACAGATGTTTTCCGGGATATGGAGGTTCATTTGAAGACATTTTGTCACAGAGATCAGAAGAATATGTCAGAAATCCTTGATTGGTTTGGATGGTGTATTTGGGACACATTCTACCAAGTTGTTTCTACAAAGGGTGTATAAAAAAGCATGAAGAGCCTTTCAGATGGAGGCACACCGCTAGGATTTGTGATCATCAATGATGGTTGGCAATCCGTTGACAACCCAGAATAGGTCACTGATAAACTGGTCCTTGGGGGCTTAAATCACATAAAAGAGAATAATAAATTTCAGATAGATGTGGAAGAAGGCAAAAGGCCACAAGATCCAGCAAAGGGCATTCAACATATAGTTCAAATAGCCAAAAAAAGTACAATTTGAAGTATGTGTATGTATGGCACGCAATTACAGGCTATTGGGGAGGAGTTAAGCCAGAAATAGACAATGATGAGCCAATTCCAAAGGTGACGTGGAGCATAGAAGACAAATGTCAACAAAAAGAATACCAAGGTTGATACACGGTTCAATTTAAAGATTTCTCTACAAATCGGAGAAATAATAATTCAAATGGAAAGAGCTCGAGCGGTTTGAGCCCATACCTTCAATCAGTTAGTTTTAAAACTACCCTAACTACTCATCCAAACTTTTAAAAAGAAGCAGCGCACAACCAAAGGGTGAGGAAAATAGTTATGGAGAGAGAAATTTTTGAAAGAGAAAGTTTTTAAAAATCAGAGAGAGAACTTTGGCAGAAATTTCAGAGAATAGTATGTTGGGAGTGTTGTGAGCACTGTCTCATTTTATCCTTTTCTTACATCTTCAGCAGAGATTGACAGAATTGTCGACAGCAGGGGGTCTTGTGAAGCAACGAAGAGGATAAGCAAGGATGAGTTTGTTGGCCTTCACAAGGTAAATATTTACTTGTTAAGTTTGATGTATTAAGGATCGATTTGACTCGGCGTTAATCAGTTTCCTTATGCAGGTTTTCTCCTTGTGATTTGCCACCATGGATCCATTCCTTCTTGGATCATCTTTATTTTTCTTTTTCATGCTTGGTCTTTCTATTGTACATTGCGTCTAGAGGGGCTAAAGACCATATACCTGGCCCTAGTCTACGAAGAGACTTGTTGATTTTGAATATTATGAATTTGTATGAGAAGTCTTTTAATGAAAATCATTTCTTTCTCACTCTGCACTATCTCTTGATTTTTCTTTAAAATCCTCAATTTTCCTCATCTTTATTTATTTAATACTCTAATTTCAGAATAAAAAAAAAATCTTAAAAAGACAAACTAAACATATTTATTTTGTAAACAATCATGTTTATAAAGTTTTATTTACTAGCTAATTAGTGTATATAAACTTTTGTTTATTTTACTATTTTAATTTTAATATTTTTACATCCTAACTTAAAAAGGGAAAATAAATAAATTTATGACTATGTTATAGGTATATAAACTTTCATTACTAACTTGTTAATAAACCTTTTGCTTTAGCTTATATTTTGTTTTTCTTGTTACTTATCACATGCTTCTAAAAAGAAACAAAAAAATTATTATATCAGTTAGTTAAGCCTTCAGGCAAACATTTTGTTTAATAAGCTTTCTTTTAATTAATTAATTTATTTTATTTACTTTCTCCATCTTTTAGTTAGCCTTGTTTGTTTTAGTTACCTTTTTTACTAAAATAAAAACAAAAGTATTACCTTTATATTTTTCATTTATTTGTATTTATTTTATTAGTTTTAGTTTTGTTATTTCAAATGTATAGAGTAATTAAATTGTAAATGGCATAAAGATCATAAATTAATTAAAAAATAAATATTGCTAAAAGGAAAATTGAAAAGCAAAGGAATCTATGCTTGGACTGTAGGCTAAGACAAAATTGGCTTAGAGTTCAATGCACTTTCTTGGTCGGGGCTTTAAGCCTAGGGTAACATTCCCGTCTCTTCTTACCTAGCCCCGCGAGAGGTTGAAAATGTTGATGTTGGAGACTCTCTATTCCCTCGGCGTCAACATATTTTTGGTGACCATACTGGGGAGAACTTTTCAATGGTTTGTTCCTAGTTTTGTTTTAATTCTTTCGATTTTTTTTCCCTTCCTAGACCTCAATGTCTCAACCAATTGCAAGCATGTTTGGTGGTTGTAACCCTATGGTTTCAGCTACTAACCCTGGGAAAGTCGTTCGTAAGTATGGCATGTTTGAGTTTGAAGAAGACATAAACAATTCCCCTTGGTTTGTACCCACTCCCTTGAAGTTCGCTCACCCGGTGAACCCTCTACCTCACAGATTCAAGAATCATTTGCCTCTCTTCCATGGCAATGGAACTGTTACGGTGATTGAACATCTTCATTTGTTTTCAAATGCTTGCGTCATTCTCGGAGTAAATAATAATGATAGTTGTATGTTGTTGTATATGAATTCCCTTCAAGGCAATGTCGTCTCCTTATTTGTCATCCTTCCTAATGGATGCATCTCTACTTGGTTTGAACTTTCTCACTGGTTTACCTCTACCTTTGGGCATTTGGATAATCCTTACGAACATCTTCAGAGGTTTAATCAATTACGCATAAAGGATAATGAGAGAATTCTTACTATTAATCTTCAGTTCATCAATTTATACAATTTGATTCCTACTCCCATTCACCCTACCAGCTTGGCTGGCCTATTGCATTACTACGAACTTCTACCTTCTCTTTACCAATGGCGCTTGGAAGAAAAGTATGTTCAAAACCTAGAGCTATCCCTATCCAATTTCCTCGACTTCGAAGAGAAAATCCATAGAACAGATTACTCCTTTGGCGTTTATGATTCACACAAGGAGTTGTCTTCTTTAATCCCCATCATTAAGAGCTTACAAGATCATTTTTTCTTTCTTGAATCTAAATATTCAAATCATGTTGGGAGTATCTCTCGGAAGACCTCTCTCTTAGGGCTTATTTATGATGAATTCACGTCTTTTGGTCAAGAGCGTGGATGTGAAGAGGATCATGATTCTTAGTGGCCAATCCACCTCTCACACCCTTCTTAAACCTCATAAAGAAACTCAACCCCAAGACCATCTTTCAGCCTCTTATTCGCACGCATACGATGGAAATTTTGATTATGCAAATGAAGAAATCAATTCTAACCATGTTCAACCAATTTATGATACATTTGTATTCAATGATGATGTTAATAAGTGGTCAATACCAATTTATGAGGACCAGCATGACTTTAATGATGCGTGCGAAAAAAAAAAATTATGAAGATATCTATGAGTTCAATCAAGATCTCAACTTGTATAAAATTATTGCTAATCCTTTGTTTCAAACTAGAGAGGTTAAATAACTTGATACCATCAAGCATGTCCCTCCTAGGTGCAATCTTTATTTCAATGATAGTCAATGTTGTAGAGAGATTCCTATGTTTTCTAATCCATGTTATGAGTCTTCTTTGTATCATGGCGACCATGTTCCTGATATAAAGATCCATAAAAATGATACTAATTTATTTGTTGAATTCATGGATCATTCCTTTGAAGTACAAACCCTAAATCTTAAATCTAATTCAGTCAATACCTTCATCATTACTGGGAAAGCATATGTTGGTTGGCATGTCTTGGAGGTTAGTGGTCATTTCTTTTGGGTATTGATTAATCATTTCTCCACATAGTACACATATGTTGGTTGGCATTTTGGTTGTTCCTCCACGCATAAATTGGTCAAACTCATAAGACCCACATGCAAAGTAGGTGACGCATTCCTTTACGCTAAATTTCATCTGACCTGAGTCCAAGCTAGTGGTTTCTTTCCTCTGTAAATAAATAAACTAAATAAATAAATAATATATATATAATAAAAATAATAAAAAAAATCGGGACGAGATAGATTAGTTTTGGGTTGATTTCGCTTTTACTCAGTTTATTTTCTCATTTTTATTTCTTTTGCTTCCTTTTCATTTTTTGCTCTTTATTACGGTTAGAAGTGATGGAGCAATGATTGGTGATATTAAAAGGTAGGCTATTTTTATATTTTTAACTGATTGACCAAATGTGTTTTGGTGGACAGCCGACTTGCAGGTGAACTAAGTTTCTTTCTTGTGTCATAATTCCTCGCTTGTATACCATTCACTTGCTACGTGGAACATCCTCGCTCGTCACATTCGCCAGTCCTATTCCCATCTTCCTTCTTTCCCTTTATTTGTCCCCTTCATTTTGAGATTCCCCCAGCATAAACGTTGTGGATACTTAGTGTTAAACTTGGGTCTTTCCCTCAGCACACATCCATGACAGTTTTCTAGCCTCGTAATCATTTTGTCAAGTTTCGAAGAGTTGTCCCTTTGGGTTACACAACAGGACCAAACCCTCTCATACTTACCACTTTCCATGAGTTATTCCACAAATTCTCGATCCATGAATCCCTTGACCTCCATCGTGTCTCCTCTTGTTGTATAAACTATCCCACTTAACCCTATCATCCTTTCCTTGTCCCACATTGAGTCACCCTCAGTCCTGCCATTACCCTTCCCTTCCCCTTCCTTATGAGATTTAAATATTCTAAGTTATTGTTTAAAGTGTGCATGCCATTGTACGTGACATGCATCTGTTGGTTGGAAATTGTCGACGATGATTCTTGTCAACAATACTTAGCTGGCAAAGCATTGTCAGGCTCCCTCTTCAGTCACACTACTTGCGCAAAGTTTCATTTTTTCTTGTAAAATATTGGCGCATTGTTCGTAAGTGAATTTATTGTGACACTTGACTTACTACTAAGAAGAGTCTTTTTCTCACTCATTTCATTATTCATGTCATCTTATTTCTCCAATGGCACACAGGTCCAAAGACCCTTATGTCACCATTGTTGATCTATTCACCCGCCTTATTCAGTTTATAAGAGAGGGACTCAATAATTATTCTTAAAGGTCAGTTATGGGCATATTATATATTTCAAAGCCATGCCATTAACACACTGGAACCATACATTTGTGAACTAGTATATATCACACCTCATGTCACAATGCCTCATAAATGGTGTGCCATTATTCCACTCCTTACCCCTTCTTCAAAAGTAAATACATTATCATGTTTATTTTTCATTAAGGTTGTATCATTATATACCCAACATACATCACTTTTTCAAGCTTTTCATCATGTGCCTCTCTTTTAATATTTAGTGTCCCTCAAAGTTATACCACTTTCCTTATTAGAGTTATAACTTCAACATCATCCCATGACAAAGAGAAAATGTATTAAAATGATAATTTCCACATGGATTATCTTATTCTAGAAAACAACCTNTCTCGATCCATGAATCCCTTGACCTCCATCGTGTCTCCTCTTGTTGTATAAACTATCCCACTTAACCCTATCATCCTTTCCTTGTCCCACATTGAGTCACCCTCAGTCCTGCCATTACCCTTCCCTTCCCCTTCCTTATGAGATTTAAATATTCTAAGTTATTGTTTAAAGTGTGCATGCCATTGTACGTGACATGCATCTGTTGGTTGGAAATTGTCGACGATGATTCTTGTCAACAATACTTAGCTGGCAAAGCATTGTCAGGCTCCCTCTTCAGTCACACTACTTGCGCAAAGTTTCATTTTTTCTTGTAAAATATTGGCGCATTGTTCGTAAGTGAATTTATTGTGACACTTGACTTACTACTAAGAAGAGTCTTTTTCTCACTCATTTCATTATTCATGTCATCTTATTTCTCCAATGGCACACAGGTCCAAAGACCCTTATGTCACCATTGTTGATCTATTCACCCGCCTTATTCAGTTTATAAGAGAGGGACTCAATAATTATTCTTAAAGGTCAGTTATGGGCATATTATATATTTCAAAGCCATGCCATTAACACACTGGAACCATACATTTGTGAACTAGTATATATCACACCTCATGTCACAATGCCTCATAAATGGTGTGCCATTATTCCACTCCTTACCCCTTCTTCAAAAGTAAATACATTATCATGTTTATTTTTCATTAAGGTTGTATCATTATATACCCAACATACATCACTTTTTCAAGCTTTTCATCATGTGCCTCTCTTTTAATATTTAGTGTCCCTCAAAGTTATACCACTTTCCTTATTAGAGTTATAACTTCAACATCATCCCATGACAAAGAGAAAATGTATTAAAATGATAATTTCCACATGGATTATCTTATTCTAGAAAACAACCTATGACCTTAACGGATTTCATGTTGAGGAAATCTGATGTAATAATATATACCAAGATCTTGATGAGGTGCCATATGGAAAAAAAAATTACGACATTGGATTGTACGAGGTTCCTTTTAAAAACATCTTGACAAATATATCAAATTGGGACAACTTATGCATATAACAGGGAGACAAGGAAACAATGTCTTCCTCAAGGCCATGGGAAGAGAGTAACTAATATGGAATTTTCTAGAAATTGAGTTGGCCTTTTATCAAGAACAAGTTCTGTTGGCTTTTTCTTCATTTGAAGCATCATAAAAACGTCTGGCAAGGAAGACGATGAAATAATTCAAGGGAAAATATATTTTTCAATCCAAGTCATTGGCGAATGGGAATTGGTTCATCCACTAGTTTGATGGCTTGGCGCCCTAGTTTGATCACCTTTTCTTCTAAGGATGGTGTGGTGAGAATTCAAAGGAACACCAATTAAACACATCGCTTACAGTACACATTCACTATTTGGGATTTCGTGCTAGTGGGGAGATCGCAACAATGTTAATTTTTTGTCATACACGTAATACTGAAGACATTAGAAAAATCTGTGCGTATCTGGATGAGCTTGGAAATCTTCAACATGCAGAGATATTTGCTAAAGATTGAAACTATAGAAGGTCTAGATCATTTCGATGAGATATTGCAAGAGGCAGAAAGTGGTTATTTCTCTTGGTGTGAGTTTTGGTCATCTAGTTGTGTTTATACTTCCACTAAACTCGTTCCTTGGTGGCGGAAGAAACATAATAGCCTTCCATTATTTCTACTAACGAATAGCTTGATGTTGAAGTATGAGCTTGGGGAATCTAAGAAGGTTCTCATTTCAAGAGCTCCAAGTTGCCACTAGGAATTTTAATGCAAAAATATATAAATGTGAAGATGAGCGTTGTCCTTGACTAGTGTGTTACAAGGCATATTAAAGTGGTAAAGAAGACAGTCCTCTGTGTGATTTAAGAACACTCGCATGAATTTTAAAACAGGTGTTGTTCCAGAGTTTGTACTTAAGGCTTAGAAGTACAGTGTCTAGGCATCTGAAAGTGGGTAAAAGGTCGAGAAGAGAGAAACATCAACCTTCGGCAAAGGAAACTAGGGAAGATTTCTAAGTTGGCATTGTCTAGCTTCCAATTGTTCCTGGATAGTTATATCTTGTTCAATGGTTGCCCATGAATGTTCAAGTTCGACCCGGTTAGTAGCTGTTTTAAGAATAGTGTCGAAAAGGTTTAAGGCAATATGTGTTTGGTTCGATAATCCGGGTTCGATATTGGGTTGTGTTGGTACAGGGACATTCATGGAGGAACAGTAAAATAACAAAAACTTCAGGGAGAAATTAATTGTTGTCTCAATTTGGTCATATAAAAGAGAATTTATAATTTCGGAAAAGAAACGGAGTGCAAATCAAAGGCTCTTTCCCGTAACTGAGTTACATCTTAATAAAAGGTATGAGGTGGGAGAAAAACATTTAGTTGTCTATGATGTAAGGATCCTATCAAGGGAGAATATCATGTATAAAAAGAAGAGGAAAACTGTAAATAAATAACCCGATGTATGCAGAGAATATGTGTAGAATTCTGAAAGTGTGGACTGGTCTTACACCCATTGATAGCTGGTACAGAGGAAAAACAGTAAACAATTACAGAAAACCAAAATTCATTCACTATAGTAGTGGTCATACTAAATTACAATGAAGCATTCATCAGTTAAGAATATGAAATGAAATGAAGTAAGAGATACAAGAAAACAAACTCATAACACAGTCTTGACGGAATTGAGAATCTTCAGATTTTCTTTGTATTAACTCTCAAAATGTAAAAAACTCTGTTACAATCGACACAAAAAGGTCCATCCTGGTTCATTTCTTTCTGTGGTATATTTATACAATTTTACAAATAATATAGAATCTCAATAGTCACAAAAAATTTGGTTATGACAAGGAGGAGAGCAATCGCCCCATTTCTTCTTCGTTGTCTTCACTTGGTGCCTGACGTTTGTCCTCTCGCGGGCTTGGTACAGGCGACACATCTTTCAACCAGCTGAGATATTAGCCATGATGGTTCTGCTGGACAGCTGGCTTCAAAGAAGTAACATTCTCGGGCTAACTGTTGCAGCCTGTCTTCCATCTGTCCATCTATGATGTCGATGGTGCATAATTGTGCGCTGGGTCTAATCATGCATTTGTTTATTTGGACTATATCCACCATAGTCATCTGGAAAATATCGGCCGAATCTCTTTCCTCTTTTTCCTTTAGATCAAGCGAGACTTTTGCCACATTCATCTGCATCAATGTCTTGGCATTACCTCCGCTGTCAATGCCTAGCAGATCGTTGTCTATAGAACTGAAGGCCTCTTCTAAGAAATTGGTTATATTTTTGGCTTGTTGCTTGCCTTCGGCGATGTTATGCTCCCATTCTTTTAATAGAATGTTCCCTCTGGTTTGCTCTGAAATGGTGAACCTAGGAGTACTTTCTGAAACCCTGTTGTTCGTGGCTATCACAACCTCTTGGAAGGCGACTCAAGCTTCTCCGACTTCCCTTTCTCTGGCGGATAAGTTCTCTGAAACCTGGTTGACTAGCAAACAGTTGTCACGGATCGCTTCTACCTTAGCGAGCAAATTTCACTATGCCGCAGAGACTCTGCTCCGAATCTCGATCGCCTAGGATTTGAACATCCCGATGTTTATCATTATGTTCTCGGCGATCTCCACCCTAGCATGTATCTGTTCGATAAAATCCCTTTGTTGGCTCGCTTGCATCTGGCCATCCTGAACCACCAGCTGTGCTTTCTCGAGCTTAGTTTTGAGCATCTCTATCTCATTTTTATCAGCCAACCTGGCCTGCTCTATTCCTACGCTCGCTTAGTCTTTAGCAGTCTCTGTTGTTGTGGCCAGTCTGGCTTCAAGGGTCCTAATGAGGCAATTTTTTCTTTTAAGTTGGTTTTTTAAGAGCCCGACTAAAAATTGATTCGCCGAGGCATATGCTCCTAGTGTCCCTGCTATTTCAGTGGTGAATTGCTCATTCTTCTTGTCCTTTCCATCAGTTATAATTTTATATTTCTTGGCAGTTGACTCTCCTTCCTGATAGAATTCCCTTTTTACTATTTCCTTTCTCTTCTTATCGAATAAAAACTCATTCGGAGGGAGTTCTTCTACCCTTATGGGCCTCAACACTTCATTGAATATCCATCCTGCATCGATATTTCCCTGCGTTGACTGCAAGGGGGTAACTGATGTGATAGGTTCTCCGATCTACTTCCCTGATTTTCCTAGAGTAGCGACCGGACTCTGCTTCTTCAACGAGTCTGGAGTCTTTATCTCTGCTTCCAGACTCTTCGTTTGCTCCCCCTTGTCCTGGTGTTTTCCTTGATCGGGAGTCGCATCTTTAGAGCCTTCGGCATCCTTCTATTTCACCTCCGACGTACTCGGACCCTCACCTTGCAACATTGTGGGAAGACAGCTACGTCGATGTTCCTGGAACTTCAGAACATCGGCTCTTTCCTTGGGTGCTAAAGTTTGTATCCAAGCCAGAATCTTGGCATAGGACCTTGCGCCTCGGAAAATGTCATCCGAGGGTGAATTATCGTGCTCAAATCTCTTGAGCCCGCAACTGGCCAAATGATTGCTCACGACCCTCTGCGGATCGTGTTTCTTGTATTCAATTGAGACCAAATTTAGGTCTTCCAAGGTTGTTGCCTCGGCTTTGGCATGCCCGAAATCTAATAAAGAATAAGAATTCAAATGAACAGGAAAAGGTGGCCATCCCTTCTTTGAATATCCCTTAAGCTCTTTGCTTATACCACTGATTACTGTCTATCAGGCAACCTCGCGACAAGCCAGCTTGTCGGGAATGAACAATGGAAGTGCATGCGGGGGAATAGAAGCCCTGAAAACTATGAGGTATGAAAATTCTTCTTCCACATACCAATCTGCTATGCTACTCAAATTCATTACTATGTTGTCCGAGATTCGGGGTGGCGGGTGACCAAAAATGGTGACATGCAGGGGCACCATCACCCAGTTAAAGATTTCATACACAAAATTTTCCGCTTTGTTTTCCCATAATTTTGCATGATATACATGTATCGGTTCGTCTTCGGTCGGAGTCCAACTCCAGCTCATTAATGGAAATGGTGTCATAGACCAAATTGCGTCCATAATGTATGCAGACATGAAGAATGGAGACGCCTTCCCATTCTCTTTCTGCGCCCGATACTCTGTGACCTGACTGGTCAAGCTATCGGAAAGCATCTTTGCCCAGTCAAAGGAACTGCCTTCGGCAACCCGAAACATTAGAGGCACCCACGGAAGGAAAAAATGTGAGGTGTCCTCTTTCCCGTATAACCTGCATGTCATCATAGCTACATATTTGTACTGTGGTTCTAAAGAAGTGATTGAATATATGCCGTGGGTATCAACTCTGAACTTCACGGTGTTTGAAACCCAATCCTTTATTAAACTGGACATGGTTTTATCATACTGTACGCATTCCTTCTGCTTGAACTCGTCCAAGAATTCAGTGCCATATGTGTGGTCGGACGTCGTGGGCAGCTTATACATGGTTTGCAGATGTTCCAGCCTGAAAGTCCCGATGGTGACTTTTTGCTCGTTCATGATGGTTCTGGTCGGTATGTCCACATGGTCCAATGCCCATCGGACCATGTCATAATATGGGAGCAACCGTGGCCTGGCTACTACTCTGTGCATTCCGGATTGGATGACTATTTTGTATTTGGTGGTTATATCATCTTTTTCGTTGTCGTTGGAGTCGTCGGAATAGTCCACCAACTCTTCCTGTAGAACATCCGAAATGAATGACCAATTCGGGACCGAATCGATACTTCGAGGCGAAGTATCAGAGACATTGTCTGAGCCTTGTCCCGAAACCTCAACATTTGTCTTTGATGCTTTTCGCGGAGCCATGGCTGGAGATTGTGTTTTATCTCTTCTGTGATAGAAATGCGTATACATACAGAAGTCAGTTGCTCAGATATAATGTGCTATGTGTAATATGAAATGCATTTGTTATGATGAACCACAGCTCTTATATATATTTGAAAACTCGGTACCTTTCAGAACAATTCTGTCAAATCATATTTAGAAATAAATTTTGTCGTAAAAATCCGATCTTATATTCATCAATTTACCCTATTTCCTCATTAATGCCATAAATTTTAGCGGTTTAAAACGTTGGTGGCGTATGAAAGACTAAGGCTACCTCGTAAATCATGCAGACATCAAAACGCGGGATATGTATTGATTTAGCTTAATTAATCCAGTTTTACCAACGTTAATCAATATTTCGGTACTCGTTATATCGGGGATTTTATTTTAACACTTTGAATTTCTAACATCCGAGACTGCGAAGATCGATGTTGGTTAATAAAAAGGTAATCGTGATTTGGGGCTCGATTAATTTTATAATTATTATATTCGCCATATCGCGACTCGGAGCTTTGAAGATAAGTTTATGGGAGATTTACATGTCGAGATGTGAAACCGCGAGATCGCGATAACATGACTTAATTAAAATGGAAGATAATCTTGGATTAAGTGATTAATTAATCACGTTATAACCGCATCGGGAATTCATGAGTCAGGGTTTAGACGGTGTAACTTTCGAAAAGGACAACGCCGAGTGGAGAAATGTCGAGAGAATATTTTACCACGGTTAGCTTTTGCCTTTAACCTTGACATGGGTTATTCAAATAAGGACCTTGTGTTCTCGGCTATCGGGGCTATGATAATAAAATTTTGGGTTTGGCGAACGCCGAGGCGCGAAACCCCAACGATGCTTAATCATGGGTTAGGGAAAAATTTACCCTCGTTACTGTCTTGAGTGAAAAATTAAAACGATTTCGTTGTTTCGTGGCTCAGGACATGTGAACTACATGACTTATAGTATCTGACCTACGAGATCCCGAAGTAGAACAAAAGAGGAAACATTTTTATGAAAGGTAGGACTCGTTTCGAGATTATAATAATCATCATTGCTCGCATGATAAAGTTTCAGAGATCTCGATATCTCATAGGAAAAAATGAAAACCATCTTTAGATTTCAAGCATTAAGAATGAAATTTGTGACGAGCTAGAAAAACAAGGGTGGCTCCAACAACAGGTATCACAAGGAATGACTAGTTCATGTCATATTTTCGTTTCAAGATATGGTGTATGGCTCATAAAATGGGCTACTCTGGGAAAGAGATTCCCCCGAAGACTCAATACTTTTTGTTGGAGAGTGACCCTTTTCTCAGTGGGTCCAATGTCGCTGACATGGTTTACACCATTGTCTTGCCTTTATTGGAGGGATCATTCAGAGCATGTTTGCAAGGAAATTCAAAGGACGAGTTGGAGGTCTACTTGGACAGCGGTGACTCTGTTTTTATAGGATCCTCCTTCACACATGCATTATTTATTAAGGTTGGAATAGATCCATTCAGTGTCATCACATATGTTGTCTGGGATATGGAGGTTCATTTGAAGAAATTTTGTCACAGAGATAAGAAGAAGATTCCATGAATCCTTGATTGGTTTGGATGGTGTACATGGGACGCCTTCTATCAAGATGTTTCTGCAGAGGGTGTATAAAAAGGCATGAAGAGCCTTTCAAATGGAGGCACACCGCCATGATTTATGATCATTGACGATGGTTGGAAATCCATTGAAAACCCAAAAAAGGTCATTGATAAACTCATCCTTGGCCGCTTAAATCACATAAAAGAGAATAATAAATTTCAGATATATGTGGAAGAATGAAAAAGGTCACAAGATCCAGCCAAGGGAATTCAACATATAGTTCAAATAGCCAAAGAAAATTATCGTTTGAAGTATGTGTATGTATGGTGCGCAATTATAGGCTATTGGGGAGGAGTTAAGCTAGAAATAAACAATGACGAGCCAATTCCAAAGGTGATGTGGAGCAGAGAGGAAAAATGTCAACAAAAATAATACTAAGGTCGATACACGGTTCAATGTAAAGACTGCTCTACAAATCAGGGAAATAATATTGCAAACTGAATAAGCTCAGGCGGTTCAAGCCCGTACCTTCAATCAGTTAGTTTTAAACCTACCCTAACAACTCATCCAAACTTTTAAAAAGAAGCAGTGCACAACCAAAGGGGGAGGAAAATAGTTATGGAGAGAAATTTATGAAAGAGAAAATTTTAAAAACATCAGAGAGAGAACTTTGTCAGAAATTTCAGAGAATAGTATGTTGGTAGTGATGTGAGGACTGTCTCATTTCATCCTTTTCTTACATCTTCAGAAAATATTGACAGAATCGTCGGTAGCAGGGGGTCTTGCGAAGCAGCGAAGAGGATAAGAGAGGATGAGTTTTTTGGCCTTATTAAGGCTCGATTTGATTCGGTGCTAATCAGTTTCCTTATGTGGGTTTTCTCCTTGTGATTCGCCACCATGGCTCCATTCCTTCTTGGCTTAGCTTTCTTTTTCTTTTTCATGCTTGGTATTTCTATTGTACATTGTGTCTAGAAGGGCTAAAGACCATATACCTGGTGTTGGCCCTTGACCAAGTTTTGAGGATTCTTGGTCATGTTTGACTTGATTTTGGGACTTCGACAGGCTGTCGAAGGTAGAGCACAAGATGAAGCAGAGATCGTGGGATCTCGGGCCCTTTTTGGGATTTGGGATTATGTAACAAGTATGGGAATGTCGGCCCATGGGTTTACCCATGCTTAGGCCTATTTTGTATGTATAAATAGATGTTAAGGCGATGTAGTGAGTATGAATGGCTAAGTGCTAGAGTTGGATCTCTGTGATCAAGAGTTGTAAGTGCTTTGGTTCATACTATGTGAGACTTGCAGAGCTAAGTGAAAATCATTGTAAGAGATTGTGGAAGGATGTGTGCGTATATCTACTCGGGGAAGGAGGATCTATAGAGCTGTGTAGATCTCCTGTCCTCTGCGGAGTAGGGTTTTTGAGGATTTGTGCATGTAACTGATTGAAGAAGCTAATAAAGAAGAGAAGAGTTTGTGAACATGGCCCCAAGGTGGGGGTGAACCACGTACATGTTGTGGATCTCTGCTTTGTGTGATGTGTTGATGTGTTTATATGTTAATGTTCTTAGTGCTTTAATATAGATGAATGATTTGTTGATGCTTGGTTCTTAATGATATGGATGGATGTTGGATCTGACTTATATACATGTGCTTAGTGCTTGAATCTACTAGATATGATCTATTTCGTTGTGCTAAGTGTTGTTAGATGCTAGATCTCAATGAATAATGTGATTCTCTGTAATATTTAACTGCGTTGTAACTGAGACTGAATATTGATGAATGTTAACTACTGAGTGCTTTGTTAAGTGTTAGAATCATATATATGTGTCCCAGCTAAGGTTGCAGTCATCTGAGTCATACAACCACCCCTGCCTCTACCTCGGGTGAGACTTCATCTGCTTCGTAGGTGTTGCCGAAAGGACTGGTAGTTAGGGTTTTGTTGGTGCGTTGTTGTAGCATTGAACCCTGGGTCTGCCCCTATGCCAAAAAATGGTTCAGTGGTCTGGACCTAAAACTAGGATTGTTGGGAACCGAGGAAAAAGAAGCTTTATGCAAATATATGACCTAAAATTGTGAAAGATCTATGTGTAGATCTGCCACCCTAGTGCGCAGTATTCTACTTGATCTGTTAAGCTATATGCCAAGAAGGGTCAGATCCGAAGAAAAGAGGTAAGATCTGCAAGTTTTGTGCTCTGATAAAGGTAAGAATAGTAAAAAAATTTAGATCTGGAAGATTTGTGCTCTGCTGATGACCCGAAATCGGACCCAGAAGCCTGACAGGGCTTGAAAAATGCTCAAAAATGAAAGTGCTCAAAATCCAATGAAACCAGTGCCATTGCGTCTGTCTCGTCTTCTTGATTCCGGTGGTATATTTACTTTGTCAAACGGGCTCCGTATGCGAAAGTTAGCACGTTCTGATCGGAAGTCCAAACAGGTAAAAAGTCAAAGGTCAAATGGCCAAAAAGTCAACGTTGATGACATCAGCATGATGACTGTGCAGGAGATGACGTGGCACTCTCTGGCTAATGGTGATTAGGCAGGTTAGCTGATAAGGCAGACATGTGGCAGGCAACTGGACCAGTCAATAACTGACAAGTGGCATTAATCCGACAAATGGGGAGATGCCACGTGGCCCAGTCATGGGCAGCCACGTGGCACCCAGTCATCAGTTGAAGTGTCATGTTAAAAAAATTATTTTGGGGTCCATGGGATTTGAACCCATGACCACCACCAAACCCAACACCTTAAGAAATGGTATTTTGCCAATACACCAAATTATTTCTTATGATGTAAAACCCACATTATAAGATATATTGCAAAGTATTGTATGGAGAGGGGTCAGCGCTTAGCCCTTTGGGCTAGCGCTTGGCCATATGAACCCATATGACCCTGTCAAGGAGGCGTGCACTCAGGAAAGGGGGCTTATGCCCAAATCTAACTATAAAGTGGGTTTTATAACCAATTTTTGGGTTTTAATGGTAATTAAGCCTATTTTTAATGGTTTTTGGGAGTTATTGAGTAGTTTTGGAGCCTAATTTTTGGGAGGAAGTTGGGGATG